>VOMN01093790.1:0-36082 GCA_014899125.1 Orchestia grillus
ATGGTCCACCTTGTCGAAGGCTTTTGCAAAGTCTAGGTATACAACATCCGCAACATTCACTTTTTCTTCTAATTATGCTCTAATTTTGACCTGAGAAACCCACGGGCTGTATCGTGTGCAATTACCACGATTCCTTGCATGGTGAGGTAAAACCTCGAATATTGCGGTCGGGATATTTAAACTCACTTGGAGTTGAGGATTATTTTGAGATTTGTGTTCCCTCTAGAGTTGAAATTCAGACTCAGAGTTGATGCGTGTTTCTATTGACTTTGCTCAATGTGAGCGTGCGAAAGATCCGTTATTTTAAGTTGGCACACGGCATGGTTAAAAATCGCAGCCACTCAAATACTACAAATTACTTTGAATGACAAATGAAGCTATTTATTAGCTTTAAGAACTGCAATAAATCCGAGTGATTACATGAGTAGCTTGCTTTAAGGCATCTTGATTTACCGATATCTGTTCGACATTTGACGAATTCTTACATATTCGATCTGACAGATACTTTGGTAGGACTAAAATCGACGCATAATTCTATTGACGTGACACCATATTTTAGTTTTCAGTACATTCTCGTTTGGTGCCATGTATTTTGTAAGGTATGTATATATCGTTGAAAACCTCAACTTGCCTTATTCATTTGTTACTCCAAGCTTTAGACGGGAAGTAACGCACTTTTCTGAATCATTAAGGAGCATGACACAACTCAGGTTCGTATGCATGTACTCGTATGTGTCAACAATGATCTATGTACATACTAAATATTCACGCTAAGGAGTGAAATATCGCCTAAATTGAAATTTAGTAGCGGTGCAACTCGATGCTGGTGCCTAACTTCCTAGCTTTTATGAAATACGATCACGCTTAGTCGCTAATGCCATCTGGTGTGTCTACTAATTAGGGGAGAATTTGCCGTGATTGAATAGATTTGATCACGCTTTGATTTTTTCCAATGGCATTCACGAAAACTTTGTAATGAATGATTTAAATGTCCGGGTGCTAGACTTCATTTGATATGGATTCTGGATTAATTCTATTAATAACTCATCGCAAATATACTATTAGGGAGTCTCCTTAATATGTTCTGCAATGGTGCGCTCTGAAATCGCCAACGAATTTAATCTCGTATATGAACAAATTTAATCCGTGATTAATGGTTCCACCATTTTAGAGCCTCACCTAATCCCCAAAGCGACTTACTCTGGTCCCGTGCACTCTGATTTAATCCGACCGAAAGGCAACATCGATCGCAGACTTTAACTGTGTTAGCGTAAGAACCATCGCTAAGTATATTTCGGCTCTATATTTAGACTCAATTTTGCTCCTATGGAAGACCAACGTAAGCTATTAACGACACCGAAGCACGGTATTATCTTGACAGGAATATAAATGTTGATCTATACCATAATTCTGCTCAAAGGGTGAGATCAATGTAACATCTGTGAAATATCTTCGTTGCCAAGGCTGAGGCGAGGCACTCATTTGGGTTGAATGCGTGTGTGCCATATTTTGTGTGCCATATTTTGAGTGCCATATTTTGTGTCACATTTTATGGGCTTCGGAGTATTCCGAGGCTGGCCACAAGGCCTACCACGATATTAACGATACTACATCGACTACGATAGCACATCGACCACGGTACAACATAGGCTACGATACCACATAGGCTACGATACCACATCGACCACGATACCACATAGGCTACGATACCCCATCGACCACGATACCACATAGGTTACGATACCACATCGACCACGATATCACATAGGCTACGATACCACATAGACCACGATACCACATAGGCTACGATACCCCATCGACCACGATACCACATTGACCGCAATACCACATCGACCCCAGCGTTACCTGGTACGTGCAGCTGTACGGCCGGCTTTCAGGCCTTGATTAGAGAGAGCAGCGCGTTGCAGGTCTCCTTAACTATTTCCCCTGCAGTTGGGCCTGCTTTATTGGAGCCACTGACCAACCTGCAGCTGCTAAACATATTTTAAAATTTCTCTTGTATTACATTTAGCTTACTCAACAGGCACCAGCGGCCCTACCTACCGCTGCTAAAAATTAGGTTCACTCCATTTTTGTTGTAGGATATTTTGTTTCTAGTCAGCCTCCCATGACTAACCTTACGCAACATAAACACAAGTTTAAATTAAATTTTACTACAGGAGATTTCGTTTTCAAAGAACCGCCTCTTGCCCCAACTTTAACTTTGAAGTTGAAGTACGTACGCCATGTACGAGTAAACTATTTCAAGCTACGGGAAACCGGCGTCAAAAGCATTTATTTCCTGAATATTAGTTGTAGCCATCTTCCACATAAGATTAGCTTTCAGTGAACGGACCATCCTGAGCTCGCCATTTAACATCTTTTGAGTACAAATTAGAGCTCTTCAGCCTGACCTGAACACGATTTCCAGTGGAAATCGCATGCTTAGCAAATTGCTTTTAGGTGAAATCAAGTATCACATCATCTTTCGCGTTAGCATTGAGCCAAATGAAGGCTGCTACACCCCGGAGTGTGTTTATCACAGTAGTCATTGAAGACATCACCCTGGCGTCAACACGTGAGACACGTGGCAACCCCATGAGAGAGACAAACTGCTTAATTGGGCCCTAAAACGTGAACGTCGTTTGTTTAGGACCATGTTAAGGCGATTCCACGCGTGAGAACATGAAGATGTGCACCACGAGTAACCGCTAGGTTGCACGAAGCTCAATTACCAACAATCAAAAAGTTTTTTGCCAATTAATTAATTTTCCACTCTTGATTTTCATCTCAGTGTACATACAAAGCCCCTGTTTATGCATCAATGGCACAATAAGCTTCAGTCACTGCTCAAAACGTAAATCAATGCGAAATGCAAAGAAAGAAACAAGTGTTTTTTTTTAAATGGAGTTCATCCACGCATGAGAAGTTAAGCATCGCATATTTATACTCTCTCTGTGCACCAACCCGACATTGCGGTACTTGATTGGTTCCGTATATTCGACTCGTGTCGCTGCCTCCAGCAACGTAGCTTGTGGCCGGGCAGCCCTGGTCTGCCCAGCCGCTGCTGAGTGCCGGCAGAGCGCTGGCGACCTCCTTCTCGTGCCAGAGTTCGGTTGCTCTTGAGCTCGCTTCAACAGATGCACTTCGCATCAAAACACATTTTGTCGATCCCTGGAGCTACAGGGCAAACTTTACAGACAGCCCAGAGAGAAGTTTTTTCTGATCTTGACTCGACTTGCGAGAGCTGCCCAAAAGCAGATTTAAAGAGAAAAGTTCCTTGGTAGCGCGAACATCAACCAAAATTGCAAGGAAATTTTCTGTCCGGCGCACCTGTTTTGAGAAAACAGGACAAATGGGAGCAAGGAAGCCTCGAGTCCATCTCTGGATTATGATTGGTGGATCGTAGCTGGCGTTCAAGAGATAGCATTGAGCCGAAAAATGCTGAATGTCAATGAAGTATTGAAAGCATCCCACTATTCATTACTAATTTCCAGCATAACTTCTTGAACTTTTTCATTGTAAACATGTATTCTGACTTGTGTCGATGTATGCATATGCATGCAGAATTTATCTGTCCTCTCATATGCATTTATTTGTAAATCGGAGTTATGGAGCTCGATTCCAGGAGCCAAACCCTCGTTTTTTACGCAGAGAATCGAAGCAGAAGTCAAATTCAGGAAAATACCCTTATTATTTGTAGCTATTTGCTTGATAAGTCTGGATAAAGTATTTATGGGCTCCTTGGCGTACTGCTAGCGTGATAGCCTCGTAACCGAGAGGACCCTGGTTCTAATCTCGGCTCAGTTAAGGCAGTTTCACGTAAGCAGGGAGTACTTCCCATGGAAAAGGAAGTTTAAACCACACATTCCTCACATCCCTCACCACGCCAGTAGTTGTTGGCTTTAAAAACCCAACGGTAAAGTGTGTTGGACTTAATAAAGGTTCTTTTTTTATCATGTAACAACGTTGTAATCAAAGTTCTCACCTTGGTCTGCTCCATCGTCTTGGGCGTTCTGGCGAGTCTGTTTCACAGACGAAATGTTGCTGGTCTTTGTATGTTGCTTAAGGTGTTCAATAATGATGGACATTGATTGCACTCTTTCTTTCCTCCACCTAAAATCTTCATAAGAAGCACGCGGGCTGCAGCAGCGGCTCACCTTTTTACATTGGAGCCTCTTTGGTGCCAAGGCGTCCCGTTTGGCCTGTTGTTTTTTGATCCAATTAGTTTTGGTATGAAATTCATTGCCCGGATTTGTGTTAGACCGTGAGGGAGTGCAGGCGTTCTAGTCAGTAGTGAATGATGTTTTGAGTGGTGTTTCTTAGCAGCGGTCGGGGGCGTCTTAAGGTTGGTTTGTGCTTCGTTGGGTCCGCCTGTCGCTTGACGCCTGGGCGTGCTGTTTTTTAATAATAATGATGAGACATACGGAAACCAAATATCCGGTGTGAAGTGCACCATTTTGTGCCTTTGATAGCTAAAAAATTTTGGTACTGTGACTTTTGTGCCTAATGGTCTTCCCAACAAAATTTTTTGACAGGTTTAATCTAGATGAATGGCAAGCTTAGAAGTTTCGATGGAGATGCAGGGCAGGGTGAAGTTGTCGCTTAATCACTTCAGAGTTGGCAGGCGGGCCGGTTTTGACTCTACTTGTCCGCTTTCGATGTCACGCTGGCGACGTCCTTCTTATGCAGTAGTTTGTAACTGCTGTGATCTATGACACCCTGTTGTACGTGGAAGTCTTTTGCATAAACTTTCTTCTGAATTGAAAAGGAATTAGCTCCAAATTATGTGTCATTTCCTGAATGAAAAATGGATGTATTCGTATCTTCGTTCCCTGAGCTGTTTATGTATTTCGCTAAATGGTATTTCCTACGATGCGAAAGGCTAGACTTTTAACTCGTCGGTGAAGCGGACAGTTTCAACCTTGTCTCAGAAATAACTGACCGTAAAAGCAGGATATGAGCTAAAGTTTCGAAGCAGCAGAAGTCTGGGCAAAACATTTGTCGTGTAACAACGTTGGCTCGGAACCCCTCTCTCCCTCTCTGTGCTCAACTGCTTTAACTATGCAGGCTTAGGCTAGACTGGTTCTAATAAAAGTTCAATACAATAGGGCAATTGTAATGTGTAATCGTAAACATAATTCATAGGGCTATGTCCCTCTGCTCGCAAAACTTCTTATACAGGGTGTCCGCTAAAACAACAGCCGATTCAAGAACGCTGTAGTTTGTAAGCTATTGGTGCTAAAAGGATGAAATAGGTTTCATAAAAAGAGCAGGATTCAAAGTTTTATTCTGTATCATACATACGATATAATCAATGTAGAAGTACATCTGTAGATCTTCAATTTCATTCACGGTTTATTAGCCCAAAAAATAGCGTAATTAACCGTCAAACGGAGACAATTTGTCTTCGAAGAAATGATTAAACGAAGATCCGTGATCATTGCAGCTCGTCGATTTCAAGCAAGATATGGAACACGATTGCTTAAAAGAACAGTTCAAACCAAGTTCGACAAGTGGAGTGCTCACGGCACAGTGCTTAATTTAAATAAAGGGAATTCATGCCATTCAAAAGCACCAAGGACAGAAACAAGCATCATCATGGTAAGGGTTTTAATTAACGATGATGAATAATTAATGTTAAGTTCTTAATAAAATACAACTTTAAATCATGCTTTTTTTCAATGAAACGTATTTCAGTCTTCTAACACTAACATTTTACAAACTACAGCATTTTCAAATTGGTTACTCTTTTAGCGGACTTTCGTATTTGTCTGCTTGAATACTGATGGCAGATGAGAAAACAACGCGTGAACAGCATGTGGGAATTATGTAATGCTCTCATTCTACATACTTCACTGAACATTGCAAAAAATAATTTTTTCCAGAAAGTTTCACACATTTCCGCACTAAGTAGAACGAATATATGTATATGCCGTAAAACATTACTAGCACATTTTTCAAAAATTTTGAAGAACCTACAATGCATTTTGAATTCACTTCAAAATACATATAACCCCAAGTACACAACGCGCATCTAAAAGTGATGTTTTCGCTGAAATAATTTTGAGGCAAATTTCTATTAAATACGGTATTTGAATCAAAGGATTTTTAGATATACTATCAATCATTTTTGCTGATTGTGTACACTAATTTCATCCAAAAATCGTTCATAAAAGGCTACAGTAGGAATGCAAGCGAAAAAATGTGACTGTACGAGTAAAAGAAATTTGTACGATAGAAATGGGACCGATACATCTATCACCAAAAATTATTTAAACTCTGGTCAAGCAGAGAGTTTATTTGTTTTATACTAATGAGTGAAGATATATACAAATGTCAGGCTAAGAGCCAGGCCCATCTGATGACTTTGGGGAAGTTCATAAAATTCTCAATTAAAAAATCCTCATAATTCGTAACCGAATATTATCCAAGTTTCGAAAAAGTTTATGCGGTAAGCCGATGACCAGGAAGTCTTACCGACCGTAGCTATTTAAAGGTATTTCGATTGTGTCGTCACGTTGGTAAGAACATTTGCGACTCGAGAGGAACTAATGAAAGAATTTTCAGCTCGTTGGGAGCAGCACTTTCATCAGGAACGAGTAACACGAAGCTCTTGTTGAATATTCATTACGAATTAAACGGACTGAAATGAGTCACCAGGAACGTTACCAGGAAAAGTCAAGTCTTATTAACAGCAAAAACTGGTCGGAATAAGAATTATCATCAAAGTCAAATCTGTGCATTCCAGGAATCAGAGCCTGTGAGATGATGGGGATGACGTCGGTCAAATATCTCATTTTTGTTGCATTTGCAAAAGAAACTACGTACATATTTCGTCCTCAATTCTACGGTGAAAAGCGTAAATAGGTTTCGTAGCTTTCGTTTCTGAGGAAGACTGGGAATGATGCTATTTATCTACAATGAGTACATAGCTAACTTTGTCAAACTTGGAGAAATGAAGTTTTTTTTTAAATAAAATGCCTCGTATTGTTTCCAAATGTTACTAAAAATATACGATGGGAAAAATTCGAATTTTGCAGCACTAATGTACTGACTGTCTACAATGTGCTCATACCGACCGATTCAGGTGAGATGCGCGATCGCTTATCCTCAGATTTAATTAAAAAAAAGAAACATTCGTAAGAATCAATTTAATATGAATGCAGACGGGTCTAAATGCTTTTAGGTTTTTACAAGTGTTTGCGAGCCCTGTTGACAAAAAGGGTTGAGTAAGCAAACGAAATCAAGTTGTATGTTTTTCCTTTCAAATTTGGGTGAGCAGGTTGGCGGCTTCCGAATGTCGACCGCTATTGGTCCGCACAGCTAACATTTACTATGAACATTTACTTCCTATCTCTGTTGTACGTATCTGTACCGCAAAGTCAAGTCACTTATTGTATTTGACTCGTATTTTGTGATGCAGAACATGCACAAGCAATAAAGAAGCATCAATTTGTTATCGATTCCTTGTGTTCAGAAAATGATGCCAAAGGGCAGCCATAATATCCAAATGCTTTGGTCTGCACTAGACTCGCTTTAATATCTAATTCATGCGGAGCTGGGGCCTTTAGAGCGAAGCCCGAGCGTCGCGGCGTTCCCGAGGTCCCAGTTTTGGAGGCGACTTTTGAGCCGCAACGATATTTTGCAGCTCGAAGGCTTTCAAATTCAGGGGTCAAAAAAGGAAAGTTGGCCGAGAAACGGGTCCAAGAAGCTTCCACTCTGCGCCGTGAAATCGAAAATGACATTTTGAAAAGACATTCCAGTTGCTCCGGAATCTGGGAATAGATGTGGACGCGTCTCTAATTAGCTTCTTGAAAACTTTGAATTCTTCTATTGGTTTCTGGAGCAGTGAATTAGTTGGATTGCCTCTGTTTTCGATGAACCTCATTATTCAAGGAAAATTCCAAGAACCAATCAGAGTACTGGAGCCAATTCGACTCATAGCCAGGAAGCTGCTTAATTTTTGAAGGAACTGAGATAAATCTCTTGAATCTAAGCAGAACGAAGGCTTCGAATAATGCGAGGCCTTAATTAGCATTCAGAAGTCGTACCCAAGGAATGCGCGCAAATTTTATTTCCTCAAGGACGATCGAGCTACCGTCAGATTTCAGCCTTGAATTTCAGTTCGGATTTGGATGTTTCGTAGGAGTTTCTTATCTCAACTGAAGTAAACTGTAATACAGATAATTTTTTTAATTGGTTTTAATTCATGTGAACAGCCGATGGAATTTTGTAGTTTTGCTGGTTTAGCCCTCGTGACAGTTCCAAATTAGTAACACTTAAAATAATGATGTTTCACATGCATTGATATTTGATGCGCTTTCTGTCGAAGGCATTAGAGAATTCATGAAAGTTCTTTATCAAGAATGCCAGCAACGACTTTGTGATGCTGTACTCCAAGCAAATTTCGCAACAGACAATGAGAGGTTCGTGTATCAGTAACTGCTTAAGTATTGAATGGTATGAAGACTTGTATGTAGCTCTGTTTTTTCTCCTAAAGCACAGGTAGTCTTCGATACATGTCGTACTTGTTTGATGCGTGGTGTGATTAGTGTTCAAAATTTTTAGTTCAAAATACTCAAAATTTAAAATATACGTACGTGTCCTTGCGTCAAAAGCACATTTTTCCAATGCGTGGAACTAGGAATTTTGAGCACAAATCAAATTGGTCGTAAAACAAGCTCGGTATAAATCGAAGACTTCTTTTGCAGGAGCATTTACATTTCGTAAGCAGTTCCTCCTTTGGGTACAGAATGACAACGAGAGCGTACTACAAGCAGCAGACGAGGCAGTGGCAGGGTTAGCAGGGATAGCAGTCTCTAATTCTTTACACATAATTGAAATCTATAGAATGTTGTGTTTTAGTTCTTGTGACCAAAAGTTCACGCAATATGCCACTCATTAAGACATGATAGGCACCTTATAATCCGTTCTCAAATAGGAAAAGAAATTATGACCTCTACAAGCACAATAACAAAAAAATACATCCTGAATTTATGGTATCAAAGTTCGTTAGGTGTTTCCTTTCAAATGAGATTAGTCTGGAGAGATTAGGAAGCATTTTCGAAAACTGCACGGAGAATAAAGGCGTAACCCAGTAAAGTGAGAAATTTCAAAGAGCGTCATTCCTATATCCCTTTCATTTGGATCAAATAAGCAGTATAGCTAAGCACACGTGGGAACGAATAAGGTAAGTCTTCTCCACAGTGTTCAGCAACAGTCCAGCAGTGTGAAGCAGCCTTCGCTTGCTAGCCCTGGATTACCATTGATTGCCGCGCGACGATATTGGGCGGGCATCGAGAATTGGGCAGTTAAGGCAATTTGCCTGGCCTGAATGCATGTGAAGTTATATCAAAACTGGCCAGTCAAGCGGCACTTATGGAAATATCGCTCGTTGGTTTGGCTTGCAGCATTACTGTTTACATTAACGCGCCAACATTTAATGTTTATGGATGGGATACTAAAGATGGGTGATTAACAGACATGTAATTCACATGTTTGACACGAGGGGAGGAGTGAGGGATCTATCCCTACAATAATTCCTCTACATACTAATATACAGTTGTCGTTTCTTGGTTGGTTGATCTGCCTCTCTGTCACGCTTTTGAGGATTTAGATAGGAGGAAATTCCCCGTTCCGTTATCCTAAACTAATGGCAAGACTGTCGAATAAGGCAGTCGGTAAATGTCGGTAAATGATACGGAAAATAATATCATTTCATGCCAGAGTTAGCGTAAAGAAGAGGGCATCTTAAGAAGTTATCATCATTTGTTCCACCATTTTTGGCGGGGTGCGTCTACTGGCAGTAAGATAGCACACATGAAATATTTCTGTTCCCCAACCAAGTACCATGGCCATATTTGCAAACGTGCATTCGCCATTGTATTCAATCCTGTGACGCAATTATTTCAACATGGGTGGGATAATGCAGGAGAAAAGGATTTTTAGATCTTCCTTTTATAATGTTTAAGTAAATTAATGTAGGATGACTTCATGCCACGGTATGCTTGATCGGAACATGTTGCGAGCTGATATTACTGCGACATCATCAAAGCAAATGGAAAATAAATTGTGTTACGTTATGCTATTACGCAACGTGACCCCTACCCAATGTTGCCTACGATTCCGAGTCTTTTGTACCTCGAAATTACGGCGAATTGATGCCAGATTAATAAAAGGTGTTCTACAATACCTGGACGGAATAAGACTGGCTAAAAGTTTTCTCCTTCAATTTCTTTAGCACATTCAATTTTTAGCTTGAAGGGACTGCATACACAAAGTTTGACACATATGATCCAAAGTTAGCTTACCCCAGATACTTAAGCTTACAATGTTGAGTTTATGCTTAATTTAAAATTTGTTAGGTGCATGTATTATTCTGTGCTACGGGCCATCGAATGGGATATAAAGTTGGACATTTGTACCAGAAACGGGTACGCTAGAGCGTCGAAACTTTTTCCATATATCACCGGAACGACTTCCCATCGACACTTGGCTCGGAGATAAGAGTGCAGGATCAACTGTAAATTGGGAGCGAAAGTTAGGAATATGGAATTGCTGATGCTGTTCCGAGAGCCAAAACGGTCGGCGGTTTTCTGAAACTAAGAAGTCAATTTCGCCGAGATGAGAAATGGCCAGAGAAATGAGAGAGCTTTATGAGCTGCGCTTGCGGTGCTAAAGGCTGCTGGGGACGGGCACTTACCCGTTCATGGCCTTGTGAGAGAAATTGTACTTTTACGGAGAGGCTCTTTAAATGATCAGCTTACGGATTATGCACGCCCATGGTAATCGTATGAGCTAGCTCTGCCATCTCAGAAAATTACATTTTACATATACATGCCCCAAGTAGCTCGTTGCGTACTTACTGGCAACTTATTCTCGTGTGAGCTGGGCCATGGCGGATGCTGTGCTGTGATTGCGTCGCCGAGACACGGGACACAAATCTGGATGTAGCACTCGTTTTTCTTCCTAAAAGCATTTCGAAAAATTTTCTCGACGAAATGTAAATTGAGTACAAGCATTTAGTACAGTACTAACATCATTAAATAAACAGTTAAATGGAGTGAAGCACTCCGCGTCTCTCTAATACGGGCTCTGTGTCAAAAGATTAGATTTCCTGCGTTTGTTTTTCAAGTGTTTACATTATGATTTGCTGAAGTTAAATACTAGGCAGCAACAGAACTCCAACGTGAAAATAAGGCATTTTTTCTAAAGAGCATATTCATCAAGAATATTGTAAAAAGGATACGTTTTGTGAACTTTAAAATGTGCCCTAACCTCGACCGCCGTATTCTCAAATCATTTTATATTTTATTATGAGTTGAGGTCTTGTGCTCACCGAACGTCGAACAATGCAGGACGTCGCAGGAATCTTGCAATACTCTGAGACGAGAATGAAACGCGTTTTAATCCTTTATAATATGAATTAATTTAATAGTAAAATGCCTCGAGCAATAAACTGGGTGAAAGAAATAACAAAATTCTTTTAAATCTTATTTAAGAAGCGATGGTGTAATTGCTGAGAATGAGCTACACGTTAACATAGAGAACGAGCGAGCTGATAATTTTACGCGAGCGGTCGGCCTTGTACCAGAACAATACCGGCCAGATTTTAATGCCCAGAGGACTTGAAACTCAACCAATCCGCGCCCATTCGCGTTCAGCGATCTTACTGTAATAAATGTATGGCCACTCACTTGGTTGTTCTCAGTGAGCTCAAAACACAACAACACCCTTTGAAAGTTCCGATCGAACTCAAAAAAATATAACGACACCCTGGTTGTGGTTCAGTTCTATATGAACTATCAAATTACACGCAGCGCCATTGACCCAATAGAGCTAGAGAGTCAAGCTATCGAATAATGCTAATAGATTTTCTGAAATCTTAGAGCCTGAGCATCCACAGAGTGAGTCGCTTAGGCAAGTTATTTGCAATATTTGATGAAGGTCAAACTAAATATTACACCAACTGAAAATTAATTAAATTTAATTAAATACTTCACTCGGCTAAGAGTATAACTTTTAGCGAGTTCGAAAGCTCAGACTTTGAACTGGTCCTCTGTAAAAGCTCAACAGTCTTCAGCCCGCGTTTTACGTCTTCTGACGGGCCAGACCCTCGCTCTGTTGCCCTCACGCTGCTTTCTCGAAACTGTCCTACTTACCCTCGGCCTCTGCCACGGTGCCAGGCTGCTTGGGCCACATCGTCGTCACATGTTCCCACGACGTACAGGTAAGCATGCGGCCGCTGCTCGTTAGCAGCGTTTCTTGAATTGTTTGCATTCCGATGTTCGTGCCCCCTTACGTACATGAATTCCTTCTTGCTAGCCTGAGCGACGCTTATTTCGTTGCTGTTCCTGCACCCTTGCCCGATCTGTGAATGCAATCACCATCTTGGTGGAGCCATGGACTTGGTCAACGTGCTTGCATTTACCTTCTCCACGCCTTCGTTTGGAATGCCGTTGGCGTGTGGAAAGCTACTCATGCGTTGGGTACGTTAGCTACCTTACTGCTAGCGTGTAATTTATACATCAATAGACACCCTATTCGTAATTAATACACTTGCATGACTTGATGTGTTTTTAAGTAACTTCCGGAAGAAGGTGAGAGAGCCAAAGTTTCATTCCTATATCTTTCGATCAGAATTCTGAAAACTTCCCAGTCTAAATAAAATTTGATACATTTTATACATCGGTGATGCTTGAAATTGTTTACGGGCCTAATGGGCTTCTAAATGGTTGAAATTTAGACCCTTCATAATCATCAACTCGATCGAACTTTTGGTTATCCATTTCAAACGTTACTGTTGCAAAACACCAAAACCATTCTTTTGTTGACTGGTCAGAAAATTTGCCTCTACAACGGTATGAAAGTACTGCATCTTTTACTTCATCGCATTCTAATTTTTTGCGTGTTAGTCTTTTAAATTTTGTTGCAGGTGGGAATGCAACATATTTCTTACAATAAGATTTCGTAGTACACCATCAGTTATTCTTCCCATACCTCATTCCAAAAGTACAGATATGATTTCTTTCAGTATTAAAGTGCATATATCAATTAACTTGGGGAATATTTCAGGGAGTATATTTCACAACCATTCGTCATTACGTCTAACTTGGCTGGAGTGCAGAAATCCTTCATTAAACTGCCGCACTGCCGGGCTGTCGCACTGCCGGACTGTCGCACTGCTGGACTGCCGCACTGCCGGGCTGTTGCACTGCCGGGCTGTCGCACTGCCGGGCTGTCGCACTGCCGGGCTGTCGCACTGCCGGNCTGGGCTGCCACACTGCTGGGCTGTTGCACTGCTGGACTGTCGCACTGCTGGACTGTCGCACTGCTGGACTGCCGCACTGCCGGGCTGTCGCACTGCTGGACTGCCGCACTGCTGGGCTGTTGCACTGCTGGACTGCCGCACTGCTGGGCTGTTGCACTGCTGGACTGCCGCACTACTGGGCTGCCGCACTGCCGGACTGCTGGGCTGGCCTCCCACCCCCCATCCCCTCTTCCCGAATTCCGCATGAGTCGCTCGCTAAAATGAAAAAAATGTCGAGTTACGAACTCTGCAATAAATCGCCTGGCCTCGTTTGTTTATGCTTAAGTGGAAAATGGACGTTGGCGACAACGGCCACTTCGAGATTTCCCATTACTGAGGACTCTCTCATCTGCTAAAAATACAGTCATCGATTTAATTGAAGTAAATTTCTATTCCTAATATTTTTTAGGCTTTTCGGGTGGTTCATTTTCAGAGTCATAAAACTTAAGTATACATTCTAAACACAATTTAATTTCGGCTCATCGAGACCTCATTCATTGAAAGTTCATTTACGAGATAAAATAATATCTTCATAGAAACTCGCTGCAGAACTGATGCGTATTTTCCCGTAATTGACGGTCAACCATCGCAGAGGGAGGTGACATCGCCGTCAAAGTGGGTTTCTAAGTATGTTCTTTCAGATGGAAGGCGTCGGATTTATACATATAAAAAGTAAACTGCTGGTGGTCGTAGAATTTTAAACGGGTTAAAAATAAAAAAAACTCGCCGGCAAACGAAGAAGCTGAAAGGCTTGCATTTTCATTGAGCTCGCGCTCTGCATTCCACTCTCTGGGTGTTTTTACTACGAGGCTCACATTTTTCTTCCCAGGAAGATTTAAACGCGCAGGTCAAAATTGGCCGACAAGAATTTAATATTGTAAGTAATATCAAGTTAGTCGCATGAGCTGCAGCAAAGCTCATGGAAAGCGCTCGGTGTGTTGAGCCCTCGTATCCTGCGACGCTGGCTGGCAGGCTGCTCACATGGCGTGCAAGTTGTACGGTGTAAGCTGTACGGTGCAAGTTGTACGGTGCAAG
Organism: Orchestia grillus; assembly: GCA_014899125.1. Lineage (NCBI taxonomy): Eukaryota > Metazoa > Arthropoda > Malacostraca > Amphipoda > Talitridae > Orchestia > Orchestia grillus. The sequence goes on from VOMN01093790.1 coordinate 14,348, forward strand.
TTGTACGAGTGGCGAGGAAAATTACTGGCTTTCTGAGAGTTCTTGGAGATTCAATGTCTGATTTTTATTTAAATTTTCAAAAGTGTAGTTTTATTTGGTCACGAAATTTTAAAACAATGATCCATAAAACGCGCACATTTTAAATACAAATCCTGGATCGATAAAGGTATAATTTTTGAAGGACATGATTTCGTGCGTACGAGCTTATTCATTTTTCAATCGAAAATTGCACAGGAAGATTGTTCGAATTGATGTATCTTTAAATGCTGGGCACAAATATTAAATTATGATAGAGTGCATTTTCCAAACGGTATACAATTGATCCTAAAAAGTAAAGCATATTGAGCTATTTTCCAATATATTTTTATGATTAGTTGCAATTATTTTTAATTGCCTTAAAGGTACTTATCGCATTTTGTTAACTATTTTAATTTATTGGGTTGCCCTCCAAGAGTTAAAACTTAAGGCCTTTGTACTAAATAACTTCTGCACACGTACGTATGTTCACCCCTCAAAGAGTAAAACTTTCTGCGCACAGAAAAATATCCTTCGTCTGATTCGTTCTCATAGCCCTTCAGGCTCCAATTTTTATGAGAAGATTCTAGAGCAGTAACAAAATAGTATTCCATTTGTGATTGATATACATTACTTTAACAGACACTCCCCTATCTCATGAAATATTGCGAAGCCTTGTAAGTTTGCCATTTGAGTTAAATCTCAGTAAGAGTTATTTCTATTTTCTTTTGCAGGATTTTCCAGCCCATTAGCTCTAAATTTTCGTGAGGTTCCGGCATGAGTCTGACATGAAATAAGTAATTCTTGGAAGAATTCAGTTCAACGTCCAAAAATTGTTTGAAGAATACTCCCATCCGACCATAGCTAAAAAGGGGCACCGAGAAGCATGCGCCTCAGCTGCAGAGCTACAAAGCTCGTAGTTAATTTACGAGTCTTGCAGTTTGGCTGCCTTCACGCGCCTCGTGTCTCGTAACGGCGGCCATAACTTAAATTTTCGCGCCTTATGTACGCCATTTAATTGGTCAATTCTTTCTGACTGCGTGCTTAGGACCCAGCGTAAAGCTGTGGGCCCTGCAAATGAAGTGCAGTTGTGCGTTGTCAGAGTTCTTATTTTGTGCGCACGGGCTTAGTTCTGTGGCCTGGCTGCATGCGGAGGGGAAAGGATGACTGTTTACATTGTACAGTATTTAAAATATGCGAAAAGAAGGCATGCTTGTTGCATATTATGGATTTTTATTGTTGGAGCTTCTTTTCGTTTGGATGAAAGATGGCTTTCTACCTTTGTTAGGGATTAGATTCGGCGGTAGTAAAGTGAATGCTCAAAGTTGTTTTTGTCTATGTTCGAGTGAAGTTTACTCGACTTTAAGCTCCCCGCACAAGAAATTAGTCACCTATTGTTTTTAGAGCTCGCAATAACAGAACAGCCATCAGTCTTCATTCACAACTGGTTAGGTATTGACTCTTTTTTAGCTGCTCCACAACGAGGATGAAAACAAGATGTCTCGGAATGGCGAACAGGGGTTATTACATTTGGTCGGGCTTAGGGACACCTAGAGAAGGTTGTAGTTGAATTCATTGGTATTTCATACTGCGCTGATATACGGGTCTACCAAAAATTTATAGCAATTTAAGGTAAAACTGCAGTTGGAAGAAAATTCTAACCGATAGGGACTGCTGCCACGTGTCCCAAATGGTTTCGCTTTGCATCAAAGGTGGAACTACTGCGAAACGTCAATGATGGTTCTTCTTCTGCTGTTTCTGAACGAACTCATCGAAGGGAACTTCAAGCAATGGATATATGGCGCAGAGTTGCTCGTAAATGTCCGATATTAATTCTTGCTAATAAGTCCACTCGTTTAAATTCGGCCAGAGCCCACGTACAGTAGACTGTAGAAGAGTGGAGAAGTGTCGTGTGGACAGATGAATCACGATTCTGTTTTTATTGTCATGATACCCGACGTCGTGTTCATCGAAGACTTCACGGAGCCTTCAATGGAGCCTGTGGGCAAGGGGCGAAAGAAGGGGGTAGTCTATTATTTTCTAAGGCTGTTTCAAGTACACAGATGTGGGTCCTTTAGTCAAGGTATCCGTCAATCTGAATCAGCCCAGCTTCATTGAATTAATAACCAAGTTTAGCAATTTTAGGAAATATCTGAATGAAAAAAGGCATTTTGCTTTTCCTTTTTTTCAGGATGATAACTGCCAGGTACATCGAGCTTGAACTGTCATTAATTGGCACGACGATTATTCAGGACATGTCAGGCATTCAGATTAACCAATTAAGCCCATAGTTATGAACCCAATAGAAAATTTGTGGGACCACCTGGAGCGACAAGTTAGATTTCGAGAAGATTGTCCATGTACAGTGGCCTCATTACGAGATCAGTTGATGCAAGAGTGACCTAAAATCGACCAGGTGTACAGTAGGACACTTGTAGACTGAATTACCGAGCAGAATTGCCGCCATTATTGGTGCTTGTAGAGGTCCTGCATTGTATTGGTTGCAGGAAACTAAATTTTTATCTCGGAGCTTATTTCATGCATTTTAGTGACCTGAGGATCATTCATTACAATGTGAGTATGAACACTCATTGTTCACGAGTGAAATACTGTTTGCAGAGATACTAGAGAGAGAAGTTTGTATCAAATACCTAGCATAAAACAATATCGAGTTCTACGCAAAGGGTTTTGGGGACATAAAAATTGAAGTAGATTAGGATGGGTCCTTTACAAAGCGCTCCGTGTACCCGGGTGCGTCAACAGGAAGTGATAGATTAAGCTGGAACTAATAGCAACTTAATAGTGACCTCACGCTAAAGCAGACGTCTTTGAACACTCAGAGATGAGTCTCCTTGGGTGCATTTTATACTTTTTTCTGCGTTGATATTCAGCGCAACTATTCCTTCATCATTTTTTAATAACATTTTGCAGTGACTGTATTCAAATTTTGAAAACAAAGTGTACAAGGACATGCAATACAGATCATAATAGACAGGAGTTTCATGATTGAATTCGTTACTGCCGAAGTGATAGTGTCTTTATTAAACTTTAAAGGTATTGCTTTTTGACTCCTTAGCGAGAGCAGCTTCTTGTTATGTATTCCATGCATAATATTCCGTGAAATTAATGGGTTCTTTGAGTCTTTATTAACTCTTGCAGCCATCGTTTTTTGATGCGTTATCGAGTATAGGTTCTGGTTATGTATTTCATGCACAATATTTTATGAAATTACTGGTACTTCTTAGACGTAATTAACAGATCGTATAGTGCAAATAGCCTTTTTTTTTAATTTAATTCCATAAAAATTTGGAATTAGAATTTTCATAGACGGCAAATTTAAACGGTTATACCTGATTCATAGCCACGGCATCAGGAGCGTACGCGTATTACTGCAAGCTAGAACACAATAGTACACATTACGCTGCGTTCAAGAGTATCATCAGTATGCAGCTCTGCATACTTGCCGCCATTATTGGCGTGACTGCTTGTACCACGGTCAGATCAGATTTTGCCCGATTATTCAGAATCTACGCAAAGCTGGGAATTTCCGTCGATGTTATTTGACCTATAAATTCTGCTTAAAACTTTTAGTAATAATTACAATGGGGCGTATGTTCACGCGTCGCAGTCCGCAGTGGCACTCACCGTGCACGAATTCCAGCACGAGACGATAAGATTTCTCTACTGAGTCGCGGGTTCAAGTTCGGATAATTTTATGTTTCTCAGAGCAGTGAGACCGGAATTCCAGTTCCTGAACTCGAGTGATCTAAGAATTTTATTGCAACTTCAGGTGAAGTTAGACAGGAATTGTGGCCATGAGTGACATCCCGAAAAATAATCTAGAGCGAGTGATAAGTCGCCTGAAAATCACGTGGCTCCAGAAAAATGAAATGCACCGGGAGTCTAAATCGAGAAATTTCACATCCGCCCTTGAGCGACTTCTCGAATTTCAGAATTTCCCCGCGGGTTCGCCGTCATTGTTGGTGCGCGAGAATTTAGGCTCAAGCACTGAAAGCTTTTGCTTGCAAACAAGGACTTACTGTGAATGTAGGAATAGTACCAATCGTGATATTTGTGCTTAGTGGTTTCATCTGAAAGGTTGTGTACAAATATTGGTGTACTGTGGGTGAGTGCGTCAGTACAGGGAACCAATTCAAACTTTCCTTCATGGTGTGGTCAGAGATAAACTTGTGATAACCGCTGCCCTGGGGCAAGCAGAGAAGACTTAGCGTCGAGGCAAAACTGTTTCCGTCATTGAAGCTCGCAGGACGGTCGCTCTAGGTTACCCTAAATTTCCATTTTATTTTTCTTCTCTAATGAGACGACTCACGTAGATAACGACAAAACCCGTTAGAAATGGTAAGAGAACATCTATCGTAAAATTATAAGAGTTGAACCTGCGAGTCTTTAAGAATAAGACTCATTCGAGATGTAACTATTCTCCCATTATCCTTTCATTTTTTCGCAAATGCTTCCATTGTACTGCTCAGATATGGGCTGAACAAAAGTAGAAATTCATGAACAACTGCGACTGAACTCAACCCAAGGTTAGCGTAGGCGTTTGAAATACCACTATCAATATGGAAGTTTCAAAGCCCTGATAACTTGATGGAAAGGTTTTCATAAAGATAAACTAATTTTCTAGGACCATAGATACGCGCTAAGTGAAAAATTATTTATTTTCAATTCATACGATCTTTTTCAGCTACAAATTTTATATTTCCTACAATACGGAAACAAAAAAAATGAAACGCTCGGTCTCACTTGATACGTTTAGGCGTAACTTGTGCGCTGGGCGACATCCTCTCCAGCCCGACGTCGGGGTTGCTCGACTGCTGCTCACGCGGTGCTCTTTTCCGTGTGTTTGTGAGCCGTCTAACAGTGGGCCTATAAGTGAGACATTGCTGTAGCAAAAGTGAGACAGTGCAGCAGTGGGCCTGAAAGTGAGACATTGCTGTAGCAAAAGTGAGACAGTGCAGCAGTGGGCCTGTAAGTGAGACAGTGCTGCAGCAAAAGTGAGACAGTGCAGCACTGGGCCTGTAAGTGAGACAGTGGTGTAGCAAAAGTGAGACAGTGCTGTAGCAAGAGTTAGACAGTGCTGAAGCAAAAGTGAGACAGTGCTGTAGCAACCGTGAGACAGTGCAGCAGAAAAGGTGCGTTACAGTGTGGCAGAAAAAGCTTCCTGACAGCCATGAGATGTACAGCGCTGATCGATCTTTACTACGCGTCCGGCCTCCCTGCAGCTGTTCGGTCATAGCTTCGTTATTTCATGCTACTTACTTCTGGCTGTCATCCCTACCTTCCATTAGATGCGTACGGCGAATGTAATTGAATTGAAATGGTTAAAATAACCTGACGCAAAACAAATTATTTATTACTCTGCTACCAAGAAATAAATCTACTGAAACGAACAAAAATTAATTGAGTTTAGTTTGATTAATTTTACATTTTAACTGTAAGTCATCGAAATTTTTTTCACTACGAGTGAGAGTTTCATGTATGAGCATCTTACTACTTCCATTTTAGGTAAGTATACATAATACTAGCAAAGTTACTGTTGCAATCTAATGAGAATTGGAGACTCCAGCGGAAACGTGGGAGCCCCTACAATAAAAATAATAATAGTAAAATAATATAAATAGTAAAAAGGAATACATCAACGTGAAAAATAGTCACCTAAAAAAGCGGTGGTCATGCAAAGCATTTTCGCTACATGAGGTAAGAGTTCTAAAGTGTTATCTATCAAGGCTCAAATCCAGGTTTGGTTGTCTTTGCAGGTTACCTGCTTTCATTTACACGACATCGTGTTCAGAAGCAGATCAGCCGGAAACAACGAAGTGCAGCTATTAGAGGGACGGTCGGTCCAATGTTGAGGTCTTTGATGGAGGTCGACGTTGGCTACAGCGAGGCTGGAGACACTTCAAACAGAAATGGGATTGGTCGGGTCGAGTCACAGCCCTAATAGAATGGTTCCTAATGGAGCGGATTATAATGGAATTGAAAGGCTAGGTCTGGAGCTCAATTGGGTGACCTAAATGGCCTCAGATATTACACAGAAGGATTGGAGGAAGTTCCTTAATCTTTGTGCTGATGACCTCGTCAGTTTGACATTCATTGAATGTTCTCTGCTCAGCTACACACTTCCATAAGGCTGTCGACGGCAGCGAGGCCCTGAAGCTGCATCCCAGATATGCTAATTGTCTTATGCATATTCTTCGAAGTGAAAAGGTTTTCAGCAAATGCATTATTCAATCTGCAATTGTAATGAAAGTGCCTCGACTAAGCAAATAACAAGGCTGGGCTGCAGGTAGCACGTAAGCAGAAGTCTTCAAGAATTTCGAGTAGCTTCTTTATTTTCTGCTATACAAGATTAAAACAGTTATTTTTCTTTAAGCTTTCAAAGCTTGATGTGCCAAAACCGTTGATTAGACAGAGAGGTTGTTTCAAACAAGTCGTTGTGCCTGAGAATTTTAGGTCCAAAACCTAATTTTCTTAGTTTGGTCAAAAGGAAGGTGAGCAAAATCAACGAACATGAGGTATGAAAGTTCGAAGCTGAGCTAGGATATTATCGAGCGGGTGTAAAGTTATGCTTGAGTTTCATTTTATACATGTTTACTCGTTTTCATAATGGGTACGTATGATATTCGTCAAAAAGGTGGCGTCGCGTAACGTAAAATATTTTTTTTTATAAAACGTACACCCTAAATTTGTTTCAGTTTATCTGAATGACATCGCTCGGAAATTTCACTTGATAAATTTTGAATTTAGCTCGAATGAAATCCTTGGAACTGGTCTCAGGCTTTTGTCACTCTGTCACGACTTGGGACCCTGGTGGTTTTGTGATTCATGCAGCCAGCTGTACTTGCTCGTCTCTGTTTTTGTGCTGCTGTCATAAAGAAAGCGACAGTAGTAAAGCCGGACGAATTAGGATGCCAAATATCAGAACCAGTGTGGCATAAAAAGCTATCTGACAGCCAAGCGATTCACGGCGCTGATCGATCTTTACTACGCGTACGGCCTCCCTGCAGCTGTTCGGTCATAGCTTCGTTATTTCATGCTACTTACTTCTGGCTATCATCCGTACCTTTTCAGATTTCCTTTCCAGCGACGTTGATCTAGCGTGAACCGTCTGTGATTGTCATTCAGGTGAGGATTTTTAAGGGAACTTCGCGTCTCTTCCACCAAATTTTGAGGCTCAAAATTGTCCTTCGATAGCCACGCTGAAAAAAGTATATTCTATTCAAGAAAAAACTGCAAAACGATGCTAATGTTTGTTTTTACGTTTTGACACTCTTAGTAAAACCGGATGAGGTTTGGCGGTTTTTGCACGCTTAAAACTCCATGAAACATCATTGCTCATCGCATTATGAGGGGCTTACTCACCTATCACATTCACATATAGCTGCTGAAAATCGCAGTCGTAGTCACCGAGAGAGTACTTTCTGAGCCCTTATCGCGTGCTAGCACGAGACAACATTGCTCAAACATTTCTGCGATTCTTGTAAATATAAAGTTTCACTTTTGTTCAGCGAATTTTGGTCACTGCATTCTTGACTCCCTTGACATGTCTCTATTGAAATAATTTGGAAACATAAACAATGTTGACTAAACATTCTCCAAATAATCAAACGTTAGTTCAGTTCGTTTACTTTTTAATTTAGTTTAGCTTGTAACAAAGCTTCAAATAATCCTTAGCTATCTGGTTGTTATAAAATAATCAGTTTGTAATCATGGCTTACAATTTTTGTATGTAATAAATCTAGGTTAAAATTTTAAACTTGATTACTTCTAAGATTCAAATTCACGCTGAATGACTTCATTTCTGATTAATTTTTTTCGGGAATACATTTCCCAGGCCCACTTTGAAACTATATGTACACTCAAAGAAATCTTGAAACATCTGGATGCACCAAGATTACCTCGTCAGCTCAGTATTGCAACCACAGGGGGCGTGTTTAGGTGCGCGTGGTTATATGATGAATAAGTCGCTTCGATTTTACTACGTCCTATAAAGTGTCATTTTAGCTTAATAGATTGGGGGACTAGCTCAGACTTACATATGCAAACATATAACAATGTAATCTTCACGATTATAATTGAAACAATGTTCTAGGACAAAATTTGGAGGGACGAGTGTGGCTTATCTAGATATGATGTTGAACAGAGGTTTTCAAATATTCTTGGTCAGGATTCATTTTTCTTATACATGCTTAGCCTATCAGTAAAACTCATTGTTAGTCAAATTAACTTTTGACGAAATAGAGTGGACCTACGTTGGGTTTGTCAGGAGCTGTGCTTTTAATGTATGTGGCACATTGTCACCAGACTCTTAACAGTGTGTCATAAAGTTGTATGTCAGTTTTATAATGAACTCTTGGTGCACTAAAGTGTATCAACAAGGCATCATATTTTCTCTCAGTGCTTGTGTCGGTTTTGGCAGAAATGAATTAAAACTCGTGGCTCTGTAATTCTCATGGTTAGTTGACAGGCGGTGCAAGTGAATAATTTGTGCTGCCCTTCGCCTTCAAAGCGCGTTAAAAATAGAAGCCTAACGCCTGTCACTGTACATTTTTAGGCCATTCCATCGAGTCTGGACGGACAGCCTGCATACGGAAACTGTTTTAAAGAGATGCACTCTTTACCCTTCCGGGAGCCCAACACTTCGACAGTATTTTTCACCGTGAAAGACTCGGCAAGAATAGCCTCGTTTGCGCTTCTACCACAAAAAGGAGTCTCTGTTCCTTTCTATGAAATATTTTCTTTGGTTGTGAAAAAGTCCTCTCGCTTCGCCGTAGAAATCTTTATGACTAGCGAGTTCGCATTACCGGCCTCACAGCGACCAAATCGTTAGAGCTGACCAAAACACATCCAGGCGCTCAAGAGGCGGACATGGAAGAAATTCTCAGAAGAATGTTCTCCTCGAGTTTGTTTTCGGTTATGTCTTTGTTATAGTCAGCCCGTGCCCCGAAGAAGTCGAGCCGAAAAGATTGCTCGTCTGGCAAAGAAATCTCGGCAATGGAAAGATTTTTGGTCGTTCTCTTGACTTCTGATGCGACGATTTCTCGGGGAATCAGTAGAAAAGGAGGAAATATCAGCACGATAAGCTAACAGTTGAATAACTAACTTTGGATTTATAATAATGCGCTTTAATAATTTTGCACTTACTCCCACATGCGAGTAGATCCATATTTATTCGTAGACAAGCTCACTTTAGACTCTGATTACAAAAGCTTCAAGGAACATGAATTGGTGATTGTGCACTGGGCTCTTCCCTGTCAGAACTCAAAATGCCAGATTATTTTTTGATTAAAGCTGAATGGAAACAATTTTGTAATGACAGTAAGTATATTTTTCAAATATTCTTGTAATAAAGAGATGGTGGATCTTACCTCGTTAGTTATTTTTTCTATATCACTAACTACTTGCTCAACCTAATTGATGTTAACTTTTAGAAGGAGATTCTACTTATAATGAAAATAACCTTTGAAGTAAACTTATTTGGAGCACAGTTAGTGCGGCCATGTTATCATGCACTGCCAGAAGTACCAAATTCGGTACACTCAGTTACGATGCTTTTCCTGATGCTCTGTATATTGAAACGAAAATGCAGCAACGTTCAAATGAAAATGCAGCAAATCATTAAGAAATTTTTGTCTTATTTTTTCGTTTGCTTAACACACAACGCAGCATTAGCATACCTTCGAGAGAAAATACGTAAATTTTTTTAGTAAAACAGAAAACAGATCGTGTATTGAAACGTTAGATAGGGGACAGACTTAAGAAAAATTTTGTGGAACTTGCGCATGCTAGTAACAATACAATGAGATGTTTTGCTCGATTCACAGTAACAAGTGTTTCTTGATATAAATCAGAGCGCAAAAAGACGCTACTCTACATTGAGCGTTAATGATGAGTACCAAAAGGTGTCATCGAAAGTTCAAAGACGGCATCTCGCAGAGCAGTAATTTAAATACAAGTTGTCTAAGACAACGGGATGTACCTGCAAAGTGTGCTGAAACTTAACTAAATTTGCCTGCCAGGTGCCGTTGTCTTGTAGGGAAATACTGGTGTCTAATGCGGCAATTAGCGAGCTTACATTAGCGCAATTTCAAAATTTGGAGCTACGAACCTATGTATGTAAATCATCGGTTAAGGTTGAAAATGTCAAAAAACCTGTGTCACATGTCAAATCTTTCAGAAATATTTAAAAAAATTTCCTAACTGGGAATTTCCTATCTCTAGCGAAACAGTTCTTGTTATATAATTTTAGGTCTAATCGCACATGAAATTGAATACAAGAAACTCATTTACCAATCTTTTGCCATGAAATACTACACAAAATGAAATTTTTAGAGAGCCATAACGAACCTTCATTCCCAAAACGTGACAGCTGCATTCTGCTGAATGGTAAGTTGATTTCCCGGCACTTTCGAGTGGTTTCTTGTCACTGTTATAATGCCACCAACGATTGATGCATACCGCCCATTTTTGCGTAAAACTTTGTTGTTGGCGCTGCGCTGCCAATGCCCTAGCTGGCAGGACACAATAACAAGCCACTATTTACGAGCATGTGCAATACAAGCACAATTAACAGCATTTATTTGTTCATGGTGTGGGTTAACGAGGCACGAAGTGTACCCGTGAATTTTGCATTCAAAATATTGACAGCGCCAATGTCAGAAAATTCTCTACATTGACTCAATTACTACACGGCTCACCACGTTCCAGCTTTGTGAGATGCGTTGTCTGCGCTCCGTTGCGTGGTGGTAACTGGTAACAGCTCTTCAGAGGAGAGCATCCATGACACCTTGAAACACGCGATCACAGTCACCGGAAACATTTGCTCTGTTGTCTGAAGCAGGCACTGGCACTCTCGCTAAATATGCTCTTATACGCAGCGCAGTCGATGAAAAATGAATTAATGCATATTAAACTAAGTGTTTCTTAGTGATACTTAGAAATTCTAGGCGTATTTACTTTATTTCGGGAACTTTTGTAATTTGGTTTTAATTATGTTGAGGATCCTTCCATTTTGAACACGATTTTCAAAAATTTAGTGCTAAAGATTGAAGGAAAACTTTAGTTCAATTGTTTACTCTTCATGGGAAGAGTGCGTATTCCGTCATTCAGCGTCTCATTTGTTAAAACATACATCAAAATTGAGGCACCACCAAGTTTATGTGTAGCACCAGAATCAAGAAAATTTCCATAAAGTTTGACTCCACACTTTGAGCAACCAACGATGAAAGAAGGTGTGTAATTTTCAGCGGTTTTCCTGTATCAGAGATCATGACGGAGTGAAGTGCTGTAAAAAATTAGTGTGTTGGATTATGAGGGGAAAAATAGGGAGGACGTTTTATCAAAGTTCGATGTGTGCCCGTTCTCGTCTAGGCTGTAGATTGAAATTTTCTTAAGAGCGTTGGAAGCTCAAGTGATGAGAAATTCAGACAGTTCAGTGGCTTCAATTACTTGTAGTTCGAACGAAACAACCATTCACAATAAAATTTGCGGCTGCAGAAATCAAGGAATAAAATCTGTAGCTCTTTCCGGTTCCCTTCAGCAAAAGTTCATAAGCGTTTCGTCTATCAGTGAAGGCCTACATAGGACATAAAGATCATAGTATAACAATTTCGCACATGGATAAATCCTGCCGTGGAAATCTAGCCGCATTTGATGGAATTTCTGCTGAAGTAGAATAGCCTCATCACTGGTCCCTTGCGCCTTGCAACAGGGTGTACGAGGATCAAATATCTCTGATCTAGACATCCAGAGTGCCATGTCGACACTGTTACTGTTGTAACTGACGAAAAAAAGACTACATGTTTTTCGTTCTAAGAAGGCGATGTGTCGGTATTGACGAATGATACAATTTCAACACAGCTGGATAGGCTCCTGGTTTGGGAAAACTTTCTATGCGCACGGGTACTGGTCAGGACGTAAGACAGAAATGAACGCACAAAACACGAATTTTCTGCATGAAACATTGCGCTTTCTTCCAGTTCATTTCTCCACGATTTGTTGACAGTATTTGGTCAAATTTACAAAAAAGTTATGAGCGGCAGGATTACTTTCCCCTGGAGAACTACCACAGTGGGGCGAAGAAGCCTTGACGAAGCTTTAGCGAGGAGACTGAAAAGAGAGTGAAATGTTTCGAGTCTTCTAATGTCACTGAAACAAAGAATAAAAAAGCTAATAACATTTTACACTGAAGATTCTGAGGTTTACTCTCTTTGAAAACAAAGCGCTAACTGGCATTTAAGAATATCTATGAGTATTAAAATATGGAAGTATATTTTTTCCCGTTGTTTATTCGTGAACATACATTGATGAACATAATTGTATTCGTTTATCATGTTGCTTTGAAGAACCGAAAAAAATATATGAATTTATGTCTCACATGTTAGACAAAATGACAAATGAAGTTGAAAAAAAGTATACAAAGGTTTTCGGTCTCGTCAGTCCTCGGGGCAATTTTTGAGGAATATATATTTTTTCTTACATTTTAGAGGAGAAAACTTGATTCGATTTTATCTCCAGAGGCTGTGCAGGAACGAAGCACATTCTGTGGCGGACGTAGGTTCATCTTCCACCGTCCATTTTACTTACGTCTGAGGAGAAGCAGCGACGTAGGACTGACTCGTCTCCTTATTAGAAAAAACGAGAAACTCTATATTTGTTCCGAGGGAGAAGCGCAGCTTGCTCCGTTGGCACTCCAAGAATGGGTGAAAAAAAGCTCTGAAGATTTATCATTTCAGAAACATGCTGTAGATACCTTTCAAATTCAATTTATTTATGATTTTGAACATATTAAATGCTGTATCATCGGGTGTTTATCAAGTGGTACGTTTTTACAGAAGCAAAATCAAGACTGGGATATACTTGTATCTTGCTCTACAGTTCGTGAGGAACTCTTCTCCTTGGTTTGCAAAGGTCATTCAAGTGTTCCCTCTCATTAGTTAAAGCCTATTTACATTTAACGTAGCATGTAGAGCATTTCCGAATGAGGCAGTTCGTTCTTATTTGCTCATAAATTAATGACAACTAATAAATTTTCCAAAAATTGGCGGATTCGAAGAATGTTGCACCTACTGACTATTTATAAAATTATACAGACGTGCAGGTCCTCATCGATCAGTACGGCATTGAGCAAAAGCCAGTTCGAGGCTGTCTAGCAGCATGCAATACTGGGTCCAGAGCTATTAGAATTTGCTGTGGAATTTCAATTGATCCGACTGGTTTTAAGAGAACAAGGCGCTCTTTTTTCCTTAAACTTCTCAAGACCGTGTTTGAACTTTGCATGTTTGAGTAACACACATGCTCTTCAAGTCAGTATACATTTCATCAATTTTAAAGGGTCATATTTTGGATCAAATATGTAGTGAAATATTCTTGGAGCGCAACTCTCGCCCTCACGAAAAACGTGCAAGTGACAGGTTGCAATCATATCCAATGAATTATTGGGACAGTAGTGACTTTCAGAACAGCTATGATTCGTTTTTCTTATTGCTAAAATTATGTGCTGGATTATTAAGATTAAAAAGAGACACGGTTTCTACTAGTACCGAGGGCACTATTTATTTTGTCGAATGAACGCAAGAAATATTATCTTACTAAGAATTGCTGAAAGTTTACGTCCATCAAAGTGTCAGTCAGTCAAGAATGACTGCGGATAATAATTTTAAATGTCTCGTTTAACATTTGATTAAAATTAACATAAAAGAGCCTAAGATGTTATAATTAATACTGTTGCAGTCAACGAAAAATGAGATTATTAGAGATACTGCGTAAAGAATAGTGTGTAACAAAGAACCAAGAATAGCTGCTTATTATTTTCAGTGAAAGGGCTTTTGCATTTTGTCGAAAACAATTTTCAATAACTTTCAAGCTTGGGTATACGACGTCGAAATTGCTGAAACATTACTTCGATATTGATTGTTTGATGGCAAGAAGAACAGCAGCAGTGTTTTATTCTAACCAAAAACAGCATTCATCTTTCTAACGTTTATCGCTTATAAGTTTTAAATCGTTATATGAGGCGGCTCATTTGCCAAAAAAAAACATTTCTGTCTGTGTTTTGTAGTCCACTCATATAAATGGTTGAAATAAATATTCTCTTAATGGAATTCCGAAGCATATTTTCTGAAAGCAGTTTCTCCTTACATTCTGTTTATCACCTTTACCTCGATTTTTTTTTGCTCTAGACGAGGAAGTGAAAAAATAAATTTTGGAGTATTCATCAACTGTAAGGAAAGTAACAAAAATGTTTAAATAGTTATGGGTTGTCCGTGTGTGCGTAAAGCCGTTTGTAAATTTTAATAAGGTTATAGAGATATTGGCTTTTTAGTTACCTTACTCTGAAGCTTCTCTTTGCAAATTGGGTGAGGCAGAGAAGCCCTTCCCCAATGCCGAGGTACTTAAATACTGGTTGCATTTTCCGTAGAGTTACCGAACACTTGAAAAATTTGTTTTTTACTTTCATATAACCTGATAGTGTTTCGAAAGATCTGATTTTACTTAGATGTATTTTCGCATCTTTCACTACGTACAAATACTGTGTCGTAAAACTGCCAATTTTCTGAGCTATATTTTTTTGCAATTGTTCATTTCTATTTCTTCTTTAATTGCATTTTAGTTTAAAAGGTTTTCCTCCTTTAATAGGAATACTACAACAATCATAGGTCAAATTTTTTATAATTGTTGTCGAGAATCAAACTTTTAAATTACAAGCATTCCTAAAATAAAATTCTCTACAATGTTTTGGTATCGCTTATGATAGCATTGACTATCATTAGCTCTTTAAAATCCTAGTCATCTGTAAAAGAAAAACAGGTAATTCTATCGATTATATTCAAGCACACAAACAATGAAAGTTGTTATTATTGCACGAAGAGATTAATCACAATATAAGGATATCATAGCTGCCAATTTGTGCATTACAGAATATTTGAACATGTAATAAATACAGGTGTCACTAAACAGCCCACCTCCACTTAGCAAACCCGCATTCGAAGTGAAAGCTGCTGGAACAGTTACCCATAAAAAAAGCGCCAAAAGGGTAGCCTTCGCTTTGAATGTGGTTTTGCTAAGTTGAGGTTGGCTGTTTCGTGATCCCTGTATTTATGACATGTTCAAATATTCTGTAATGAACAAATTTGTGACTGAGATCTCGGAATATTCTTATTAATCTCTTTGTGTAATAATGACAATTTTCATTTTTAGAGCTCTTGACTATAAATGGTAGAATAAGCCGTTTTACTTTTCCAGATGACTAGGATTTTAAAGACCTGATGATGGTCAATGTTTTGGACCGGAATATCATCGAAAATTGTAATGCAAGGATATTTGCCATTTCAAAGTTCTATTTTCGGACTGTTTTAAAAAGTTGGCCAATGATTGTCGTAGTATCTTTATCGTCTGAGATGGTTTGAGAGCTCCTTCTCAAACAGATACCATGCTGTTTTCCTAGAAAACTCAACATCACCCTTTATTAGCAATGACTTTGGGGTTCCTCGAGGATCAATCCTCGGCCTACTTGTGTTTTCTTCTTTTATAAATGACTCCCCATTAGTGCCACCGAACTCAAGAATCTTGATGTATGTGGATGATGTCCTAATCGCAATTACAAATAATCCACACAAAATACTATTATATAAACTAATGTAATCGCTGAACGCTCTTTAAACAGCTTAAAATCACGATACGACCAAAATGGCCTCAAAAATAACGCAAGTAAAATGAAATTATTCATTTTCGGCCCTAAAGATGCAATAAAAAATTTACCTAAACTTATTCTAACTCTTGGGAACCAGGTGATCGGGTATGTAGATAAAGTCAAAAATCTAGACGTGTGGTTTGACCAAAACATGACCTTTGAACCTTCAGAGAAAAACATGTTATTTAATAAATAGAACCTTAATAATTTTTCATCTCGTAAAGAATATTAGACAAAAAAAAACAGATTATTAACTATTCAATCTCTAGTTTTATCTTGTTTCGACTGCTATAGTTTGGTGTAGGGAGATATACCTAAATCTCTTCAGAAAGAGTTACAGAAATGCATGAATTTTGCTGCCAAGGTGTTTCTAACTGTAATTTTAACAAACATGATAATGCAGCCCCTCTCCCCAAAAAAAAACTGAGCTGGATCCTCCTACAGCAATGATTTTTCATTCGTAAAGCTCGATATATTTTCTCCTCTTTATACCTCCCTCAGAACAATGCAACAATTGCAAAATTTCTGCCACCCAGGGCTGTAAATAAAAAACAGAATAGGAGAAATGATGTCCTAAGCCACTGGTCATCCGACATGGGGCAAAAAGCTCTGTCAATCTCACGAGCCTCTCTATGGAATAACCTTCTTCTTAACCTAAAAAATCTCCGGTCACCAAGCGAGTTCATGGAAAAAGTGTCTCATTATTTTAAGTCTCAGCAATAATGAACACGTATGTAAACGTATCAATGCATATATGTGCGGATATCTGTATATGTTTCCAATTTTAACCTCGAAATTTGCCTAAGCGTCATTCACCCCAAGATGTTTGCGCAGTTACCACCGAACAGAACTTCTACATATCTGGCCCAGACCGCTGTCTCAGAATATGCGTTTAGTTTTGTTGTGCATCTACCGTCGTGCAAGAGCTAGTGGGTGTTGAACCTTTACAATATTTGATACATACACCCTCTTTTATAATATTCTTTAATATTGATATCGTATTGTTTTGAGTTTGGTCAAAAACAGCCGTCTTACATTCATATGTGTCATTATTTGCGATTTAACTCTTCACCATCCTCTTTTTCAATAAGTCCAGTATTAGGTTGTGCTCATATTATTCCGTATGAATCATGACTTTTCCGTGATCATTTTGCAGTCAATCTTATGTATAAGACAACCTAGGTTGTAATAGGCCATCTTCGCACTGTAATTTTCATTTCATCATGTATGAAAAAGGATCACACAACGTTTTCAAGGTTAATATTCAACTTCTCGCGCTTAGCACAGAATTAAAAAAGCAGAATTCTAAGTTTCAATGCGACCATCACTCGTAGTTTTTAGGTTATAGTCATACTGATCACAATGAGAAGTTTCATCGGGACTTCCACATTTTAATTTTACGTCTGTAATCTTACAAATTGAAACCCTAAGCCACCTGCTCTGTATATGACTGATTTCAAAATAAACGATTTTTCTTTCTGTCCTTGCTTTTTCTTTAGGAATGTAGAGAATATTTAAGATTAAACGGTAAAACCAATGCAGTATACAATTTTTAAATTGCATTTTGTGAAATTAAATTAGTCGAATGTAGAACTATGTTTACACGTTTTAAATTTGAGTACTTATTAGAAACGAAGAAAAATAGCGTGTGGCCATCATTAAATACCCCCTTGTAATGAGACGTTCTCTCAGTCATACCATATCGCATGATTGTGTGGCAATGTTCCTCTTCAGAATATCATCAGCAGCACCTGCAATGCCCACCTTAAGCCCAATCCCACGCCCACGTATCACTGCGCCCAATTCTCAGAGGGGGTATACAAAATTCTTGTGCGCGCAGCCGAATTTTGCAGCAAGCTGTCCGGCTCACAAGTCGGCTTCTGCATCTGTGTGTCAAATTACGACTTACTTTAATCAATCATCAACAGTAGTATTTCATTTGTAATATAGAATTTATTTTTCGTTCGAGAGCAGGGATAACCCATTCAGTCATGATAAAATATTATTTAGCATCACGTTCTTCATCCTGGCTTACCATCGTAATTAGGGCACATGTCGCTCGTGAGAACTCAATCCGACACGAAAACTGAAACACGATCAGCCATGGGGATAAACATTATTCTTCAAGTCCGATATCAATTTTCGATGTTGCAGGTCACGTTTTCGAAGTGGCAATGAAATAATCACGCATCAATCGTCAGGAGTCATTCTTGTTCACATTTTACAGCGTGAACTTCACTTTTAACTACCGCTAAAATCTGTCCAAGGCCGCTGGGAGCAGGGGTGGTGAGCAGAGGATTAGGGCAGCAGGAGCGTGTGTCCGTTAGTGTGACGGCAGGCATTAGGTCTTTGGGAGTTAAGGAGCTTTAGTTTAACTTAAAATGAAGAGAAAGATTGAAAATTACTTTATTTAGTTAGAAATACTATAGAGAACACGATCGAAAATATGATTACTTTTATGCATGGAGTCGATATCGCACGCTCTCAGGTGCAAGAGTGAGCATGATAGGTTTTTTCTCATCTTTAATAGTCGTACAAATCAAACGTCAGTAATGCCTATCTGTTCGATGCCGGTATGAATATACATTTTTTGATGAGCTTAATTTTGAATAAAATTTACTTAAGCTAATACATGAATCATAAGTCATGAACTCAATTCGAGTAGTTTTACAACATAACGATCAGACCTGGGATGCTAGGGTATTAAAAATGTTTTTTTTTCGCAGTAAGACGTTCCATCGACATAACCCCTTCATCATAACACGAGATAAAACCTACCAGGCTACATTATGACATGTATAGTTCGCATTATTCTTCGTAATTCCATTCTTTGGCAAAATTTTTTTCCTACTAGTCGTGATGTTGTTTGTGTCCTATTTGCATTTTTTACTCGAATCTCGTCTCTAATGCACGCTTTTATCGCACATTGTGTTCTGTGCAATATTTTCTGTCTTGTATTGCACGTACTTAGATTTGTCTTTGTATCTCTTACATTGTGCCCATCTTGACTATTCGTTTAATATTCGTTATCTTCGGTATGTTTTCTTTCCTTCGTTTTATTTGCTCAGCACAGTGCGTTCCCATCAACATGCATCCGTTTGTTGCAAAATGTGAACTTGGTGTAACCATAAAGTTTTTCTTTCAGGTTATTTTTGGCTTGACTTTCATGACTTGTATCTTTCGTGCCCCCTTTCTTCCCATTTTCGTGTCTTCTTTATTGATGATTCTTTACCTTTTCTTCCTTTTCCTTTTTAACTTGCTGTTTCCATGCGCATAGGATCCCATGTAGGAACAGACTTTGTACATAGATTCCCTATTCTCCTAAGTCCATATTTGCTGGTCCCTTCTCTTTCGCTGCGTGATAGTCTGAGTCACTAATACACTGCTATCCTTACTACTATAGTACTACTTATTTTCTCGGGCACATCGATGCCCCGCAGGCAGTGCTTCTTGCTCATTTTCTCTGAGCTCTGCCCCCTCCATATTCCTCCCCTTCATACTCTATTCCCCTTATGTTCCACTCCTTTTATGTTCTGCTCCCTGCATGTTCTATCCCCTTCATGTTTTGTACCCTTCAAAATTTCAAAAGAAGTACTGATATTTGTATGAATTACATGCCGTTTGTCGGAGTCTCAAAGGTGGTAACAGATACAGTCTCGGACAGGCAACAGATACAGTCTCGGACAGGCAACAGATACAGTCTCAGACAGGCAACAGACACAGTCTCGGACAGGCAACAGACGCAGTTTCACATTTGTACCTTACCTAACCTTTTAAAGGCCGGAAAGAAATAACAGTCCCGGTACGTGAAGATGCTGCCAGTTTTTTCAAAAGTTAAATGTAGTCTCGATGCAGATATGTGCACATGTGGCTGCAAATGGTTCCTCGTACAAAGCTACATGCAGCCTGACTACCGAAATGATTTCGTCGTTAAAGGGTACATTTAAATAGTCCGTAGGTCTCTCGAGACGTCGCTCTATAATAACAAAGTCTTCCCGCGCGTAAAGCTCTAGATCGGTTCCAGCACACAATCGCTCTTCAGGGGCTCCCCTCCTTAGAGCGGTATCAACTATCAACTGTAGCGAGCATCAAATTGAGCGAAAAATATTGCTGTAAATAAAACAGAGCATTTTATAAACGGGACACAGAGCGTGCTATTTAAGGGAAACAGAGCGCGTTATAAGAAGCAAACAGAGCGTGCCATAAGAATCCAACGGAGCGACAACACGATGCAGGGACGACAGCACGATGCGGGGACGACAGCACGATGCGGGGACGACAGCACGATGTGGGGACGACAGCACGATGCTCTTACACCGTCCGCGCTCCAATCTGGCCAGGCTTCTTTGGCTCGTACGGTCGAGGCAATCTTTTCTTAGTGCAAGAAAGACCAATAATTATAATTTGAGCAGTACCGCTCTCACGAATCAGTCGTACCTACCGAAGATAAAATTTGGAAGTGAAAAGTAGAAAAATTATTCTGGTATTGAGTCGTAGTGAACTCGCCATTAACATGTAACGAGTCCAGTCCATAAAGGCTGTGATCATTGTAACTTACATAACATTACGAAACGGAAAAAAGGTATTCATTGCAAGTCATTTTCAATAAGTCACTGCACATATAAGAAACGCGCTATCTGTCGTTGATAAACAAGGGAATTTGTGTCTGCTGATTTCTGTAGAGCATGAAATCATCTAATTTTTAGGATTTTTTGTATGCTAATTTTTTCGTCTATTCAAATAAATTCTTTCGTCGGTTTGTTCTTGGCACTCCACTGAAATAGCTAATTGCATCAAGCAGTTTATTGGAATCGTTTGACCCCGGAAAAATCGAATAAGCGAAGTCAAAATGTGTACTGCAGTAGCAGAAAATTTCATTTGCCCCTTGAGAGACGCTTTAATCGAAGGTCGTATTTCAAATTACTCGCTCCACCGAAGTCACGGAGGGGCTGTTGCCGTCTAAAGAAACGTGAAAGAGTTGAGGTAAAAATATTTTAGACCTCCTACCTACCGGGAAGCAAATTTTGCCAATAAACGGCCTCTGAGAAACGTGCTGGTCGGCTGGGCCCCGCTGTGAGGCAGTGGGCACGATCGAAGGCCCTAAGCTGGGCCATCCCTCTTTGCTCGACTGCTGCCCTCGACAAAAACTCCACGGCCAGCTGCACAAATTCAGTGCCAAGGCAAAAACCTTCCTCCTTGGTGGTGGAGCAGGGTTGCCTGCGCTCTGGTAAATGCTACTGCGTACCCACGGAGAAAAAATATTGAAATACCTTGAGTGGAATAAAAGTTCATCGAGGTTGAAAAACGGAGCTGCTAGTTAGTGGTTAATGAGTTCATGACCACAAGAAAAGTGCTTTTCATTTGCTAGAGGTTAATGGAATTCAATGTATATCTCTTCAAGGGAATTCATTTTAATTCTGTGAAGGAACTAGTCTACTCTGTCATATGACCAGGACACGTTCGTTGTTAGAGAACTGAATTCCTAAATTTTTGCTTCATGGCAAGACTTACACTTTTCATCTAAATACCATTTTTATTTCTTAGCATTCTTACTTCAAGCTCATATCCTTGAAGTCGATGAACGTAAAATTTAGGAGTTAATGATTAAGAATGTACGAATTTAGGTATAGAAAAACCAGAGGTACTCTGGCATTTTAGCAAAATCAACGAAGACTCGATAGGTTTGAGGTGGGAACCTGTTTACTCACAGTGACGTGATCCAGAAGTACCGTGCATCACTGCCCCCCATTCAACCGAGTGTCACGGAACAAGAGGGTCACACGTATGGAACTTCAGCTCTATTGCATCGCCCACGAGCAGCTTGATGATGCGCTGGCTCTGGTCAGAGGAAGTCACTCCTGCAGTCATTGACCGGCGGCTGCAGCGGAGTGCAAAGCGAGCTCCAGGACAATGAGAAATGTACGAGTGGGCTGACCACTACAGAGGTGTGCCAGTGGGCTGACTGCTATAGAGGTGTGCCAGTGGGCTGACCACTACAGAGGTGTGCC
>VOMN01093800.1:0-28635 GCA_014899125.1 Orchestia grillus
TTGAACTGACGCGGCCCCATTGTAACTTAGAAGGCACCTCATCGATAGCTCCATGAGGGGGCAAAGACGTCTGTCCCTCCCTGTAATTTGAAGCCTAACAAAATTTCGATTTCAACTTCAATGGGAGCGTAAATATTCGAGAAATGATCTTAGTTCACAAATAAAGACATCAGAGAGTGAAACAGCGGGAAAAGAATGCTCTCTGTACGCTTAAAAAAGTAATTAATGACTTCTATGGGAGTTATGGATTGAAAATATAGGCATTGTTTACCAGGAGCTCAGTCCATGATTGCAAAGAGCGGTGTGTAATTAATTCGGGCGAAGCCGTTCAGCTCTTCACTCAAGTAAAATCAGATGTGCCGTAAAGCTCATTTTGGTCGCAGAATTCGATTCGAGCTCCACACACACTAGTTTAGACATGACAATCTCATTCTTCACCGTAATTATTCGCCATGTTGTTTAACCATCACTCTAAAAAATTGAATTCTTTTTGAAAACTTTTCTGATGTCGTTTTCTCATCAAATACTCAATGCTAATCAAGAGCCTGCCTGCATCTCCTTCTACTTCATTTTCCTGAGAAAGAAAAAAGCACTTCAAGCTGTGCAAAGTGATGATATAATGCACACACAACCAGGACAATAAACTATGCACACGAGAAACATGTGTTACATTTGGCTAAACTCTGACATCAAAACGCATAAGAATCTAAGTTCACTGGAGTCAACATTTGAATTTTAGCACTGTAAATTTATCGCAATATTTTGAGGTTATTGGCCATCAAAACAGATTAAATTTCATCAGGAACTCTTCAGCTGATTGAACGACTTTAAATAGATGATTTATTGGAAGCTGAAAACCCATTTCTTGAAAATGAAACTAACACCTGGATCTCGGAGGAAGAGGAATGCCCATCGCCAATGGCGTACAGAACGTAGCCGCGATGCCAACAGAAAAGCTGTTCAGTAATTGTGGCCTTCCAGCGATGGCTGCTTCCATAGCTAGTCAATTTTGTAATTTATTCAAGTTTCGGGAGAAAATCCTGTTTTAGTTCCAACGTACATCGTGAGAATTAGTGTGGAATTTGTTAGATTATGGGGAGTGCTTGTTAATTGGAAGGAAGCGTTAGTTGCCAACTAGAAAAATGTGTTGGGTTCTCAGACGCTTCAAATTATTTCAGAAAACTTCACTCTGTTAGGGATTATCATTCATGTTTTCATCTCCCTGATCTCATTCTGATTCCAAGTTGCAACTCAAAACTCATTTTTTTTATTTTAACCTGGACATTCAATTTATCAGTCATCATGAATCAGTTATATTTTCCTCAAACAAGCATAGGCGTGTAAAAACACGTTTTAAATAGAGGAGAATTTCAGAGAGATTAGTCTACAGATTTTGAAACCATTATTTAGTTACTTCGTGCATCAAACTTACATTCTCCGGATTCTAAGTACTGTAGAATATTTGAGTGTATTCTTAAGGACACCAAAAGTTATTTAAATAAAAATCGTTTTTACCTAAATAGCTCAATTCTTAGCCACGTTCACGAGAAAAAAATTCTAAGTTTCAAAAAACAACGATTCAAGTTAGAGTACAGTTTAGGAAGCCAATCGTATTCGTGTAATCTTATCAAGCAAATGCGCGTAACAAATCTTAACAAAAATCATACCAAACAAATGCGCGTACAAAATCTTAACAAAAATGTTAACAAGCAAATGCACGTAAAAAAAGCAAGTAACTTCGCCCGTATGTAGGTCTGACTATTAATCATATACTTCCAAAGAGCGCTACAGTGTAGAAGATGGCAGAGCATATCAGCAAGAAAAAATGCAAAATTCATTCATACAATTATCCCGAAATAACAGTCGCAGTACCTGAGCTTCTAGCGGACAGACGCCGTGGAGGTAATCTCTCGTAAGCTGAGAATTATGATGTGTTGCAGCTACCGCGTTAATGCACACTTACCTTTATTCTTCTCAACAATCGAACGAGGAAACATCAAAATCTATTCTAGAAAAGCTCCTCGTTATGTTTTCACCATATGATAAAAACGTTTCGATACCCGATAAAAATCTATCGCAAGCATTTATATTGAAATTGATGACCATTCACTTTGATCCACCTCATTCATTGATGAAGAAAAATATCAGAACTATTAGAAGGATCAACGGAGAACTTTAGATTCCAATACACCGAGTTTTCATTTTGTTTCAGCATTGCTCGCGACAATATAATTTTGTCGACAGCGTCTGACGATGAACTTTCAACCGCATGGGAAAAATTAAATTAATTAGAGCGAGTGGACTTGTGAAAAACTACACTTAATTTTCTTGAGAGAGTTTAACGACGAACTCAATTTCTTCTAAGTTGTAACACGAGTGATGATGTATTGCTGGAAGTTTTTTTTTCAGAACACGGGTGAGAAACGAAGATGTGTGATGAGAATTGTTAAATTTTAGTGTCAATGAATGCTGAAAAATACAAACAGATTGTTTTATAACGAAACATGAAGTCATATGAGCTTCTTATTCAGATTGTCGGTTTCAACAGAGCGTGGCGTAACTGCGGTGCCGACTGTCGGAAAGCTAGCGAGAATAAACTGCAATGCGTGAGACCACTGGCGCACACCGACGTGCGTGGTCGGTCGCCGCCCCGGGCGGACTGAAGGTACGAGGCAGGCCGCACCCTCGGGACTGCCCTCACCTGCCCTCGTGGCGCTCAGCCTCCTGCTGCCTGGAGTCCGGCCAGCTGGATATTGCCTTCACAAGCCCACAGGGTGTTTTGGTGCTCATTTCTTGCAGGCTCGATCCTTCCATCATCAATCCCAAGAGTGTTATGCTGCAAAATTTAGTCAGACTAGGTGCTGTCTTCAGAAAGCAGGTACGTTTCTGCCGATACTCTTAGGCTTATGTCATTCTTTTATAGTCACGAAGATATCTTCTTGCCAAAATCAAGAGACTTTCAAGTTTCAGGTCATTTGACAGGCCCAAGACTGCAACCATATTTTTGTAGAACACATACTGTAGAGTTGTATTGCAGAGAGCGAGCCGCCAGCCGTGGGGGCACCGCCCAGTTTTTCCTACAGATGGCAATATTACACAATTGGTCGTTTTCTACTATTAGCAATTTTGTATAATTGGAGGTTTTAAAGAATTTTCTACAATTGGCCGTTTGTGCAACTGGCGGTTTTCTGCAATGTACGATTGTTTAAAATTGGCTGCTGTCTACAACCGGCGGGTAGGACTCCCCAATTCGAGGGAGTAAGAAGGAGACAGGCGGTCATTGGAACCAGGAATAATCCTCTTGACTTTGTGTGATCATGTGTGTGGCATAACGAGAGGTGACATGTGTGTGGCACATGACTAGAGGTGACATGAACGTCATGTTATGCTGAAGGAAAAAAATTATTGCACAACGCTTGAGAAGATTCTCCATGTCAATGCTCACAGCTGACATCTGATTTTGGCCCCAAAAGAAAGCACCATTGGTGTGTCTAGTAATATAATCATTATATTAACCAGACAATGATCACATAGTGTGTTTTGTGAAGGTGATAATATTGTGATAATATGATCAATGGAAGAAGAACAGACAAGTAGAAGATTTAGAGCTTCAGTATTCGGTAATAAAGTCAAATTAGTTCATGAGAGGATGACTTGAGTAGGTTTGACATTGGTCTTAATGACCTTCTTACCTGTGTTTGTATTTGAAGTTTTATTTCATCACTTCACTTTTTGCACGAGATCGATGTATATTCTTAAAGATAACTGTTGAATGGCTTTGCTGAGATTACTTTCAAATACAAAAATCTTGTATCACTGAGCCTAAGTATCATGTATCACTGAGCCTAAGTATCATGTATCACTGGGCCTAAGTATCATGTATCACTGAGCCTAAGTATCATGTATCACTGAACCAAAGTATTATGTATCACGAAGCCTAAGTATCATGTATCACTGGGCCTAAGTATCATGTATTACTGAACCTAGGTATCATGTATCACTAAGCCTAAGTATCATGTATCACTGAGCCTAAGTATCATGTATCACTAAGCTTAAGTATCAAGTATCACTGAGCCTAAGTATCATGTATCACTGAGCTTAAGTATCGTGTATCACTAAGTCTAAGTATCATGCATCACCCAGTCTAAGTATCATGTATCACTGAGCCTAAGTATCATGTATCACTGAGCTTAAGTATCATGTATCACTAAGTCTAAGTATCATGTATCACCCTGTCTAAGTATCATCTATCAGTAAGCATAAGTATCATGAATCACTCAGTCTAAGTTTTATGTATCATTCAGCTTAAGAAAGAAAAGTCATTAAACTCTTAAAAGTTAAGTGCTAACCAAAGCATCCTATGAGCAATATTTGAATTTTATCATTTTTACATAGAGGTTGTTGGAAATGGAGTTGTAATGTTCAAACGTGGATTTCTTTTTAATTCTTCCACCGGTATTTCAGGACCTCCAACGAGCGATGCCAATTAATTAATAAGAGCTCGTCATCTTGCTCAACTGGACGACCTGCCTTGGAATCTCCAAAGCTAAAATCTCCACCTCTGAATGCCACAAACTATCGCCTGCAAGTGTTTTTTATTCACGCACACTCCTTCATAGACTAGGTAAGTGTCTCCAGTCACTGGGGGACCAGAATTTCATGATCAAGCTCCTGAAGCATAAAATAATTCGCCTACTAATTGAAGATTTAATGGACTAAAATGAACAGTATTTCATTTACATGATCTTCTGAAATGAAACTAATCATGTTGAATGAGTCTAATAATACAAGAATATTACTTGATATTCGACATTCAAAAGTGTCTTTATATTTCTGAAGCGCCCAAAGCCGAAGATAACCTCAGGTGCGACGCGACAGAGACAAGGGGGGGCCAGAGTTGGATGCTGCAGTGTTCCTGCCGTCAACAACTCGTGAGCGAGCAGCAAGAATGACTCCGTATTGTTTAGTACACCTTTAGATTAATTAAGTTGAGCCAATTTCCAACTTAGATACACCATTGTATAATTTCCCTTCAGCCTGATTGTTTAGCTTTTGTGTGTAGAACAGAAGTGAATAATGGCATAGTTGAGCTAAGTAAGTGGCGGATCCAATCGTCGTACCGCCGCTCTGAGACAACACACTTCATAACAGTGCTGGTTGTGGCCTCTGAACTGTGACCTCTGCTCAGCTTATTGCTCTCGGCTGAGCTGACTTGCATAATATGCTTCATTTTCACGAGCTGTTTATTATTATTTACATTGACCTGTTTGTGACCCATAAGGCGAACCACAAATGAAACACTAACATGCAGAAAGTGGTACTTTTCTATGATTAACATGTGCAGGTAGATCAACGATGCAGGTCATTATTAATCTCGAATAAGCCCTGCAATTACGAAGGAGAATTTTGGGGTGCATCTCCTGAAGAAACGTACAGCTTATAAAAAACTAGAAGAAATGCGAGACTAAACGCTTCTTTTCCGCTCGTCCTTGTTCCACTGCTCGATTTTGAGTCAGCGCATCACTTTTCTACACGAGGAAAACAGCGATTCAATTTGCGAGTTAACCTTCAGGACCCAGTTTCATAGTTTCTACTGAGACTTATTATCTTGATGCCCTCAGCAAATATTCCTTATGCATCCGAGTTGCTCATTTCAGCGAAGGCTTGACTCAGATCAGTAAAGCTGCAGTTTGAAGCTCTTCAATATAATGTCTCACCTCCTGCACCTCACGACTACAGCCTCGCATGATCTGCACAGCGATCGCGCAGACAGAGCCCTGCAGCAGACAGCACGCAGACAGAGCCCTGCAGCAGACAGCACGCAAACAGAGTCCTGCAGCAGGCAGCTCACAGTCAGGACATTGACATTTTGCACCAGACAGAACACTGACAGATCGAGCTCTGCCGTAGACAGAACACAGACAGAGCTGTGCAGCCGGCACGACACGACCGCTGTGTTCTGCACATCGACACCTCCGCACCACAACGCTGCACAGCTACCCCCGCTCTGCACAGCATGGGGGCCACCTCAAGTGTACCCTTCTGGGACGGTAACACAGTTTCGACTCACCAACGGCACAGTCCGTGGCTTCTTAGACATCACGAAACGAAACATGAACCAGCTCAGATGAAGATTTTTTGGGTTGAAGAAAAATAAAGACTTGATTTCCGTACAAAACATTTAGGATGAAATCCGGGCGCCATCGTAATCGCCTCCCTGGAAGCTTGTGATTTTAATTCGCTACTGAGAAGATTGGATGATATTTACTTCATTCACTTCTGTGTTAAGCGATTCTCTTAAAACAGCACAAAGTATCGATTATGACACTATTTGTTAAAAAATTGAGCCCGTTTTAAGTATTAATTTGATTATTTACATTGATTGGTAATGTTGCGTAAATTACTAAGAGGGTTACTTTTTTGGAAACCGTAACTACAACTCATCACTCTATGGTTCATTATTCCATTTTCACTTCATCATTTTTACACAACGCATCCTGCCAATTAGTTTGTAGCATTTATACGTTTATCGGTCTGCACTTACAGAATAAAAATTTCAAGTTCGCTGTCATTTGAAGGCGTAACTAAAACGAATTCATCTCAGGTACCACCCATTTCTTTGTCAAATCCTTGCGAAGTGGAGAGCAGACATGGAGAGCCCGGCTGTGCGGGACCTCCACCCTGACCGCCACGCTCTGTGCATCTCGTGGTCGCTAGCGAGGCCTGCCGCTGGCCTAGGGAGAGGAGGTGGTGCAGCGGCGGCGTGATGGTACGGGGGTGATGGCTGGCAACCTGACCCCCGGGGTCAGTCTCATATCCTGGGGTCAGCCTCATAGTCAGGAACAAGGTCAGTCTCATATACCGGGGTCAGCCTCATAGTCAGGAACAAGGTCAGCCCCATATCCCAGTTAGGTCGACTGGGGACTACACCGTTTGACCTCCATGTTAAAATGAATCTAATTAAAATTAAAACTAATCAATTTACAATTAAGATAAGTCAGTTTTAAATTGAAATAGCTCATTTTAGTTTACTACTCTATTTTAAGCTAAGTACTTCACATTATGTGATTAGAAATATTGCACGCAGTCCCGTTAAATGTATCAATACTATGATTTTTAAATTGAACTTGGAACATAGATACGTGCAAAAGACGTACACAAATATACATTCATTTAAAGATTAATTAATAACCATGTATATAAATAGAGATGTGAAAGTATACAACATAGCTCAATCATTAATATGCATTGCTTCCTACGTAGGTATATAATTTGCACTCTGAATAAAAAAGAAATATACGTAGTGTGAAAATTGAGCACAATGTATTTGATTTATTTTGTTTTGAAATTGATTTGTTTTAATTTTGAACTGATGTTTTTAATTTGAAAATGATTTATTTTAATTTTAAATTGTTCAATTTTAATATAAAATTAATTCCTATTAATTTGAAAGTGAATTCGTTTAATTTGAAATTGATTTATCCTAATATGAAGTTAATTTTTTTTAATACGGAACTGATTTATTTTAATTTAAAATTGACTTATTTCAATTTAAAACTAAAAAAAGGTGTAGATCACGCTGCAAGATCCGTTTCTGAAGCTGCTATTTCCCATGTCTTATAAATTTGTTCCCTAAAATAAAATATTAGCATATTCTCCCGTCAATGACAGTGCAGGTTGTCCACCGTGATCTGCTAGATATCAATATTGGTGTAGCTCTGATTTCCATGAAATTCTGCACCCAGATGGGTGATAAATTTTGGAGCAAATAATTACTTGTGCTCTGCAAAAATAATGTAAACAATATAAACCAGAAAACGATTTTAGAACTGCAAAAGCGTGGTATTTAATTCCCTTTCCTTCTACGTATTGGTAACACGAAAGGCTTTACGATTTTTGCCTTTCGTCTCGTTGCTTTCCTTCGGATTATTTTCGGCTATGTTATCCCCTCTTCATTATTTTCATTTATGCGTTGTTTATTGAAGATATATGATATATGGTTATTCACAATTTTTCTATTTTTTTCAATTTTTCTAACGAGAACTTTCAGATTTGGGGAAGAATATTTTCAAAAGTCATTTTAAATTTTAATTAGGTGACGTTTCGAAAGTTCATACATTCACTTTGATGAACAAAGTTGCTCTAAATTTAATAAGAATTTTGAGATTGAAGTACTATTCAGCGGTATCTTATATAGGAGGTAAAAGTTATAAATGACACAACTCACGTAAATAATTGCAGAGTGCTGTCGAGACCGGCACTTTGTGAGTTGATTTTTGGTTGCTACTGGAGAATTAAAATAGCTTTTCCTACAGACTGGTCTGGCCGGGTCATTGTACCGTCGAAGAATGCTAGTAATTGCTTCCAACATTGGACGCATCAAGGCAGTGTTTATGTGTTTTTACATGGCTTAGGATATTCATGATTTAAAGACCAAATGTAATGAGAGATCTGAACACTGAAGTGTCGGCTGTTGACGGCGCTAAATGTAACCCTGGGTAGACAGCAAACTAAATGCATCCGTCAAAAGAACGGATCTTCATAATTAGGTGTGAGCTTGTATCCTAGATACCAAATATAGCGCCTCTGAGGCGTTCAAGCTGATCAATTATACAAGTACTTTTTCCAGCCGTAGTTCCCTTTTGATCAACGTATTGGCTCGAAATTAACCAGTAGAAGCAAAGTTGAAAAGCGAGTAGGTCCATTACTTTTACTATTACCAACATCACACCGCGACACCGATTTACAAAACGTAAATGGACCACTTTTTTCTGTAGAACTCCCTTTGGTGACTGCGTGCCGATCTCAGAAAATGGTGGTGTGCTTTACACAACATTCCCATTTCTGAGGGGATGCTATTCAAAATAACTGAAGTCCTAGCTGTTTCTCAGGAGTGAAGGACAAAAGAAACGTAAGTCGTTGCTACTATTAAGGAGCCGAATACTCGTTTAATTTAAAGCAAAAAGAGTCTGACCAGAGCGGGCGAGGTCAGCCAATCAGAGTGAGGGCAGAGAGCAGCCCTAGCTCCTCCTCCGCTCTCAGCCTCAGGCCAATGCCCCATGCCTAAATTAGCCAGGTTTGAATTCGTCGTCACCAATACGGCTAATATTCTAGTCATTTGAACCTTCATTAGGCTAGTCATATACGTAGGTGAGGGTTGACTGCATGATACTGTAGAGTGAACGTAGCATGACTACAGAGCTCGCTAACCTCTGCCGTGAATTACCAGTTCACCAGCGTTGTCTCTACGGCACCAATCGGTCTCCTATATCAGTTTTATGAGCATCCGGTCACCAATCGGTCTCCTATATCAGTTTTATGATCATCCGGTCACCAATCGGTCGATTCCTAGGAACTATCACCCGTAAGCTAAAAAAAAACTGAGGTATAAGTGAAAAATTTTAACAACCAAAATTTTTGGAATTCAAAGACAATATTCTCGATAATAAAACCATGCAAGAAATACATTGATAACATACATTTGTCTATAGCACCTAGATCCTTATTTTCGCGCATTCATGCTTTATTGAGCTACTACATAATTATGTCCTCCGCTTAGAGCGATGGCCTCTTGATGACGCTGTGGTCCGTACTACAAATAGGACTTACGAAGCGCTGGGAAAGGGAGCTCCAATTTCAGAAGTCCTACTTATTTTTTTCTTTTAAAGGGGGTTGAAAAATTGATCAGCAACGATAAGCTGATTGCTAAATTTCTGACTGACATGCAGAGGAAAACAGGCGATCATGCATGTGTGAAGTTCCGTAGTGTTGGTTGGGCCTGATGAGCTGCTCTATAGGGTAGCACTGCTACATTTCAAGTGCACGTAGTAATAATACGCTTTATGGACCTACCTTCAATCCCTCAATGTTATGGAAAATTGGCGCAATCTTAAAATTATTGCTATAAGTCATACGGACGTCGAAATAAATACAGTAATCGAGTTAAAAATAAAGTTTTTTCTTCAATTTTCTGTTGGAACCGTTGGCCAGGGGCAAATCCCCCTAGACTTAAATTGTTGACCAGCTGCTCTGGGGTGCTGTGGAGGGTTACACTTTCCTGTGAGCAACGGAGAGCTTGTGATACTCCGCTTGATGTCATCGTTTGTTACGCCTTCATCGCGTTCTGTACCACCCGTGCGGTCGATATTTTTAACTTTCACATTTGGCACTGTCCTGTACCCCTTATGCCTTGGTGGCCGCTTTGCCTCAACCGACATGCCACAACTTTCACATTTGGCACTGTCCTGTACCCCTCATGCCTCGGTGGCCGCTTTGCCTCAACCAACATGCCACACCTAACCTAACTCTACTGTTACAGAATGGCATGCAAACTACAGCTGCTCATTTATGAAGGCAAGGTTCAGGCGATAAAAGCTGCCATTACTTTCCATGCAATTTTACTAGGTGTGAGATCTGCAGTCACATAAAAACTCTGCAGGGCAACATGCGAGAGTGAAAACATTACAGAATATTGCCTACTCGCGTGACCCTGGGTGTATTCTAATTGCATTCAAGACGGTTTAATAGGCAGATTCAAGAGCTAAGTTAATATATAAAAAGTGAAAATACACATATTTAAGCAGAATATTGTGTAGGTGAGTTAAATCACCATGAATGTAGAAAACAACTTAAGAATTTTAATAATTATTTGCCTCGTGAAATACAAGCTACTATGGAAAGCCCTAAGAAAATTTCCTTAGAACTTAAATAAATCCGTGCCACACTAAGATTTTAAGTTAATTTCGCAAGTCATACGTGAGACATTACAAAAATCATGAGGGTCCAAATTCAATTTTTTTTATGTCTACATTTGCAGTAGAGTAAAAATATCATAAATCTCTAGTATGAAGTAGAATTTATCAATGCGTAGTTCCAGTAGAATATTAGGTTCAGGCCTTAATTACATCTTTTTTAATCTTTTAGACGTGAAATTATCGAGTAAAACTGATTCTAGCAGAAACCCAGCATAATTTTTTAACTTTTAAAGATTATTCAATCGGGATTAGCGCTGTGAGCTGTATCCCCACGTCTGTAAAAATTAGGCGTTTTGATAAAGTCAGCTATACGAAAAAAATAACCTTTATTAATTTCAACACGTTTTACCGTTGGGTTTCCAATGCCTCACAACTCCTGGCGTGGTGAGGGATGTAAGGAATGTGTGGTTTAAGCTTCCTTTCCCAAGAAAAGTGCTCCCTGGTTACGTGAAATACCTTGCCTGAGCCGGGGTCGAACCCTGAACGTCCCGGCTGCGAGGCCATCACACTAACCAGTACGCCATGGAGCCCATTGAAACCGAAAGAATGTCGAAGTCTGATCTCAGTCAAAGAACTAGGGAGCTTAGAGGCGATCACACGAACAGGAAGAATGTACGAGCATCGTCTGCACAAAAACGCGACAAAGGCTAAACGTCCGTGGAAGCTGCTGGAAAAGACGCGAGAACTACGATGGGTGAAGCAGGAGCGGTGTAGAGCAGCAGGGATGTGTCAGGACGTGATACGTGGACTGAAGTGGGATGGGTTCTTGCGCGGCGCAAGATTCCTAGAATCAAAGCAAATTTGTTCTGTGATATCTAGCTTGGTTTTGATACCTGATATCGTTGGCTACTTATTAGTGATTTCGGTCATGTATCAGCGTTGGCCAATATATACTATTGTTACGGCAGCATGTGTTTGTACTGTTCGGGAATGAGTGCCAATGTCAAGATCGACTGCGGTTCAAATTTTGTCACTTCCCGTGAAAGGTAGGAGTAACTGGAGAGTATATGAGACAAGGGGTTGCGATTCTGAAAATCAAGTTATAACACCGTATATTCCTCATTGTTAAACCCACTTTCGATCGCCGTCCACCGTTCCCATTCCTCTCGACCAAAACCTGTGGGTGCAAAATCTAAAATTTATGGTGTGCCAAATAGAGCTTTTTCATCTACACTTCATGCTAAATTTGACTTTTACAGCGGGAGTCGAGAGTAATAACCGACAAACGCAGCAGTTCCCCCCAATGCGCAGGCACCGGTGGGTGCATCACATTAGCACGGAATGATTCGACATTCAAGAAAATTACTGGCGAGCTGAAACACTCTTTTTGACTAGCATGAATAAATACTTTCGTTCTAGGTTAAGCAGTCATGATATGAAAAACAGTCCATGGTAACAGTTCAAGGTGACAAAGCTGGAATTAAATCATTTTAATTTTCCGGGTAAGAAATATACTCGCTCCCGCAGGTAAATTCTGAAATAATTTATTTACAAGCACCTTATTAGGGTACACCAGCTCGTTTGGCTTGAAAGAAAGCTTCATAAAGAAAGTTCATTAATTTCAGCACAACAAACATATGGTGCATCGTTGGGTTTTCAAAGCCTTACTACTGATGACGCGCAAATGATGTGAGAAATGTGAGGTTTAAGCTTCTTTTTCCAAGGGAAGCACTCCGCAGTTCCGGGAAAATCAGTGTGCGTCGAGCGCAGGAGTCGAACTCTTAGTTACTTCCCAGATGTGAGCCTAGCGCCGTACCAGTGTGCCATGGAGCTCCAAACGAGCCCAATTCTTCAACAACACATACATCAACACTCATGACGGAAGTTTGATACATGATTTTTCACTCTCGCGCTGTGCTTTGTAGACTCTCGTACTTTGTTCCCGACGGAAAGTGAAACGATCCAAACGAAATTATTAATTTCGTTTATCGGTTTGGTTGCCATACGAGACAGCTCGTCAGTATCGGTCATCATAAGTAATTATATTATATAACGCCAAATATTACCACAATATTGGCTGGAGAGGAGCGTTTGTCTCACCTTGTACTCGGGAACAAAGGAGATCAAGTGCGCCAGATTGGGCTACATGTCACTGGAATTTCAAATCCGTACGACTCAGCCCACAATCCGGTCATATGAAAATTGGTATCCAAGCTACGCATGGCAGTCAGAAAAATCAGCTCCAGTTCCAGACATTGAGTGTACGACAATAAATTTGACGTACTCAGTTCGAATGAGTCGCGCAAATGCTACAAAAAGAATTATTTTCGGGTATTTCGATCCAAATTATTTGAATCTAGGTAGAATTGGAAAATTTAGTGTAAGAACGGTTTGAGTTTGCGAAGCCGGTCATCGTGTAGCACCGTCCAATTGTGAAAGCATTGTTTCACGAATGTGTGACCTGAAACGTACGCATATAACCCACACAATTTACATTCGTCTGGTCTTAGGATTAGATGAAGTTGCGCCTACGCCTCTGATCCTCCCCCTGATATTTCCAAAAAAATGAAAGGGATGGACTACAAAGTAGCTTTCAAGATCCATCAGCGTACAGAGCGTTCTGCGTACGCTCAGTTATCGATGGTGTAGGATGTCCAGCTATTAGAGTAATTCTACTGCACCACGGGCTCCTAAATCCTGCAGCTTCTAAGTGTTCTCATTTAATACCTTGGCATCAGACCTCTCATGTACCACGCAGCACTCATGAATGAATTTCTCAGCTGTCATGAAGAACGAGATCGGACTAACTGTAATCTCTAACAGCTCGATCACCAAGCCAGCCGTTCACGGGTTTCGTTAACATGCTCACATGAAATCGACAATGTATCAAATTGTGAAAAACGAATTACCTGCTAAAAGAAAGCTTTTTTTTAATATTGATTGCGTGGCTTTGCTCCTGTTTTAACTAAACCTCCCTCAGTGCTGGTATACTCGCCAACTTCCTCTACCACCCTAGTTTTTTGAACACAACGAAGCCCCTAATTCAGAGCGCTACGACTTCTTTGTCGTACCAAGGATGTTTGTGGAGTTTAAGTCACTCGTTTAGGGCGCTGTGTTCACGAACGCGCTAGACACCCTGGAGTTTCAGCGGTTCTCATTCGAATGCATCCAGTTCACTTTAGGGAGCAACGTTTTATGCTCGGTCACACTAATGATTTAACTATCACGGTCCCGTTTTTGTGCAGGGTGTCAGCTAAAAAAATAGCCCCTCACACAACTGGTAGTTAAGATACTAAATAAGTATCTTGGCTAAGATACTACTAATTTGGTCTCTCAAATACGAGGTGCGCTTTCATAGGGGACAATTTGTCTACTAAGTTTTGCCTTCAGCAACATCATGCACTCGTCTGAGGTGAATCTAACATGTGCAGAAGCTTCACTAAAAAATCACTAGGCTTGCGGCAAATGCTTCCTAACCATTCTTATGCCTGCTAGTGGCAGGTGTCTAAATGATTAAGCGTTCGAAATTCATTCTAGTCCAAAAGTAATAACTGAAGTAAAAACGTTTAAAATTGACGCAAGTTTGTACTTGGAGAAACATAACGCCATATATTATTAGCTCCCTGGGTTAATTTTACCTTCGTTGCAAATGCACTTGAGTAAGATCGAAATATCTTTTAAGAAGTCTTGAATGAAAAATGTAAAAATATCAGTAACCGCGCAATGCTCAAAGGCTTGGTGTACATTATCTTCCGCATACACCGGACAACAATAGCGAATTCAAAGAGACTTCTTGCGTAACGCTTGCTTATTGGTTAGCTGCACGTATCCTGTATACCGTGTATAGATGAGTTCACCTCAAATGCGATGGCTGGTGTTATGAAAGAATTTTTTGGGGGATTTTAATATGGAATTGGCAGAGCTAATAGTTTTTTTCATTAGTTTATTTGTTGCGTTCAAGAGTTTTTGTCATGCTGACTTCATGCTGCCAAATGAAGTTTTAAGAAACATCACGGACTAGTATGAAAATACTTCTGATTACACTACCGCACAGTTGGGGCTACTCAGAGACGAAGCCGAAGACGCTATGAAAAAAGTCATCGATATTCTCTAAAACCACGAGTAGAAGTTCGTAGACTTGAACGAACAAGTGATGGCGGAACTGACTCACTTTAATTCTACGTTTCTAGATGAGTGGACGACGAGTCTGTCGGAACGTCTATCGAAAGTGGAGATTGCCATACGAGACAGCTCGTCGGTATCGGTCATCATAAGTAACTGGGCTCAAGACGCAAATAATGTAAAATCTATAATAAATTAATGGAAATAAAAGCACGCTACGGAATAAACTAGAAGAGAAGGAAAAATTACGGGTTTTGAAGACACAGCAAATAATATACTTGATTCCATAGAAACTGAAGCATTCGCTACTTTTGACACGCTGGATGCGAGGATGGAATATTTTTTAGGAAATGTTGAACAGGCTTGGGCGCAGTTCGAGGTCGACGCCAAATAAGGACTGTCAGAAGGCAAAGTAAATGGTACCCGGTAAACTGAGGAGACCTTAGACTTAACCGAAACGTTTTGGAAGCAATATTCGGACGAATTCCTTACGGAAATGGACAAGCTTCTCGACATTCTGAATGACAATACCACGAGCATAAGAGTGTTGTAAGCCATGAAACAATCTCTGTTGGAAACTGGCAAAGTCATCGAAGTTGAGAACACCCTAATCACAAAGCTGCGGGAGCTGCTGGTGTTGACCGCGACGCTGGTCGTGTTGACGGTGGTCGCGCTGGCGGCCCTAGCGATGGTGGCGACGGTACTCGCCCAGCTGGCGAAGAAGAAGCAGCGGCAGTACAGGCAGCTGCACCCCAAGAAGTACGTGCCGCAGAGCGGGCCTGAGAGGCTCTACTTCTGGGCCAGGAGGCGGTGAGGGAACGAGCGCTCCCACCTCCCTCGGCGAGGGTCTCGGAGCGTCCTCTGCTGGGGGTCTCGGAGCGTCCTCTGCTGGGGGTCTCGGAGGGTCCTCTGCTGGGGGTCTCGGAGGGTCCTCTGCTGGGGGTCTCGGAGGGTCCTCTGCTGGGTGTCTCGGAGGGTTCTCTGCTGGGGGTCTCGGAGGGTTCTCTGCTGGGGGTCTCGGAGCGGCGGAGTAGTGAAATTCTGTTGCGTTTGCTTACGGCTCATTGATATTTATTGAGCGTTTTTGTAATTTCATCAATTAAATTGTCCTGATCAATGAACTGAATATTTTAATGCATCCATTGCACTTTTTTGAAGTCATCTGTATCCAAAGATCGTTATTACTCATAAAATTCTGACGCTCAATCTTTAAATTGTCAAGTCATAGCACCTCCAAAGAATATAAAAATAAGCAAATAAGCGTTCTGCTGAGCTTTCAGGGAAAACGCTGCAAGAAACTAAAGCACAATCGCCTGAAATTCTGTTGATTAGTTGCTCAGCTGATCTACTTAACGCAATGATTTCTGCCATGGGGGTCAAAGACATTAAACTTGCTCTGAAACATTTCGCTTATGTATGACGTATAGTGCATACAATGAAATAAGACGACCAGCCGTGACAAATCGATTCGACTTGGCGCATTTTCACCTTGCGTTGAAGTATTCTTGCCTTATACGCTATTTTATCCTAATTAATTCCTCTCAGTGAATCCGTAACCTCGATAGCGAGTTGTAACCTCAAGCAGCGGTGGAGCAAGCACAAAACCGTTGAATGACTGTCCTATCCAGGGAGGAAGTTCCATGGTGACGTCACTCTGGACTGTCTGCTGGGACCGCGACTCCAACCCTGCTGGGATGAGAGCTGCGTACCAGGGGTGCCACCATAACTTCTAGACATATTGGGGAAATTTTAATATTTTGAAGTCAAACGATGAACCAGCGTACAGGCCCCTGAGTAAATTGAAACTAGGGACCAGCAGGATCTGTACTATTGATATAATACGTTACGCAACTCCGACGTCTGAACAAAGTATTTACCCACTACGATGAGTTATAGATCCAGGTGAACCATTCATTGGAAACTTAAATGTTTTCTGTCAAGAGTAACATATGTAGCTTTGATGAAACTGATCCGCCACAAATTCGTTCTCCAAGGTCATTATGTTATTGCGAATGCTGGTTAGTTTGCAGTGCCACGTCACGAAATTTCCATGTAAACATAAAAAATTCTGCCGAGATTGTGCAGACAAAAAATGCGAAAGGCGTTGCTCAAAACCGAGCTTTGCTGATTCTCAAACAAACCCGTCACTTATGAAAATATATATTATTACCTTCTCGTACACCCTGTACAGTTACAAACATAGAGTAGTCCTCCTCTGGTCTGTTGGAATGAACGACCAATCCGTTTAACAAAAAAATAATGAGAAACGCAACCGGTGCCCGAAAAGTCGACCTCCGAGCGACAAACTTCCAGAGCTGTCGGCCGCTGGAAAGGCGGTCAACATCACAGCGTTTTAAAGAATTGAATCACTATTAGCAAACCAAGTTTGTTTAAAAAATGCATGGAGAGTAAATACATCTAAAGTATATAAATTTGAAGGTATAATATGACCGAAGGGAAAATTTCAGAAAAGTTCTACCCATTCTACAATATGAAAATTTCAAAAAAATCAATTCGAAGCATTTTTACGCTACGGAAACTTTAAAAAAATTTATTAGTGGCATTTGAGCAGTGAAGGCAGTAAATATTTTTCACCGCATCAAGATCATGTAAACTTTTACTAATCCTAATCCATTGCTTAAAATAGTGAACTTTTTTCCAGCAGTTGTAAAGCATCAATATGAGAAATATTATCCATTCAACAAAACGTTTTTATCATTTTGTAATTTCAAGAGTATCAACTGTCATATTCCAGGACGTGAATTTACAAGATTGTCCTTTGAATTTCGGCTAAAACAGCACGGCGTTAGACGACGACTTGCGAAGACTTAAGGTAATAAGTTGAAATGGTACAACTTATTACCTTAATTAAAGAACGAAATTTATGAGCAATTTTATGACTAAGTATCGATTTTTTGTATCATATGTCACAGAATTGTTCAAATAAGATGCCCTATACCATGGAACACATCCGGGCCAGCAAGTCGCTGTAATTTATAATGTCCAGTCATGTAGTGTTAAGAAAATTGTGAGGTAAACTAATCGAAACTTTTACAAACATTTTAATGGCCCCACCGACGTTCAACCAGAAGAACTCTTTGAAAGAGACAATAACGTTGATACCAGGAACAACGGCCAGAAACTTATCAAAAAATCCTGCTGAAAATCCTAGGCCTTAAATTTCTTTCCACTTAAAATTGTTAGAATTTGAAACCAATTACCGGAAAACAGTCTCCCCTGGCACCGTGAACACATTCAAAAATCGTCTAGGCAAATTCCAGTTAGAGAATGCCCAGCATTTTGAACCAATGATTTGAGGTCCTTTTCTTGAAATCGCAGATGATGTTAAGAAAATTTAGCTTAGTGATATAATCCTATGATTGTAAAACGCCCATTTTTTGTGTTAAAACGAACGTTCTGATGCCAACGCATGAAAATCGATGGCTGTGAGTGTGTGATTGCTTTATTTTTCAACCCTTCTTTTTTCTCTACGGAAGTGTAGTGGTTAGCAGCCGTAATGTTGGTCACAGAACACACGTGGTAGATACATGTACTACCTGATCTTTGATTTGTCCTGCCATTTGATCTGTGGACTCCATGGCGTACTGGTAGTGTGATGGCCTCCTAACCGAGAGTACCTGGGTTCGAATCTCGGTTGAGGCGAGGCATTTACTCGTAAGCAGGGAGTACTTCCCTTGGAAAAGGAAGTTTAAACTACACATCCCTCACCCCACCAGTAGTTATAAGGCATTGCAAACCCAACGGTAAAATATGTTGGAATTAATTGAGGTTCAAATTCGACCCATAATCGTTTGCCTGTGCGTGATTGAAGTCTGGCGGCACGGTACTTGGGTAGAAACTCAAAATTGGGTCATCTGATTCGTTCCTGTTGCTATACTCTATTTTATTCTATTATATTCTAAAGTTAAAATCCAACTCTAAAAGTGAACCACCGGGCACAGTAGTTTCAACAATTTATTTCAAGAGTACCCTTGAACAGTTTTCTATCTAAATTTGAGCTAATTTTTAAGAGTGAAACTATGATATTTTTACATCATTGTCGAAATCGAACTAAATATGTGACATGGAATTGGGATATTTTGTTATCTTAAAAATTGAATGATAAATTTCATCCTTTTTTCTAGCCTTTCTGAAATCAGAGCACATGAAAACAAAAATTTTCAGGCTTTTTTGCTTTGCATTCAATTCAACAATCTAAAGTATGAGAATGTCAATCCCCCAAAATGGATGGCTGTGAAAATTTTGTCAGAGGAAACTTTATTTCAATGAAGTTTATATACAGTACAAGATAATATTTTTTCTATACCATATAATTCACATAAGCGCAGCCGAAACAAAGTGTTAGCTTGAATTTGGAAACGTAGCAATTAACAATGATTCAGAGTCCAGCTTCTCTAGGCCAAGCCTGTTAGAAAAAGCTTTCGAACTTTATAAACTTAACCAACGGCTAGGCTGCAAAACTTGAATGTGTGACTCATGAAGCAACTTAGAGAACTTGTAAAGGATGTCTGTGTTATATAAGGCGTGGCTCCATAATTCTGATTATAAATGTTTGATAACCACTTTATCACTCTCTATTAGCATCTATAGCTGCACTGTGTCATGCGATGTTAATATCTCATTGACTCAGTTTATATCAAGCCCGTGCCAGTCCCCACCTTTAAGCTTACAATCGAGTTTACGTTAAATTAGCTGCTAATTTGATTGAAAATAAAGAAAGAACGACTTTACGAGTCATTTTTACCCATACCCTAATTTAAGGAGCACACAGTTGAATTTGAAGGTTTTTTTCATCAATTGATTCATAATTTAGTACCAAACAGAACGAAACAAAACAGTCTTGTAAAAATAGAGTTAAAACCATCAATAAAACCAATTTGGTCTATCAAACTGGGTAAAACAACTAAAATTGTTGAAAATTGATCAATTAATATCACACGAATTAAGAAAAGGTGAGAGAGTAGCTCAATTATATTTCAAATTAAATATCAGGGGACCGCACGGGTTCTAGAAAAACTTTTCTTATAGAACGAACTTGGCATACTAATGTAACTTGATAGTAAAGAAAGAATTTCGCTCAAGGACGTTTTCTTCGGTTAAAAAAGATATCGTATTAAAGAAAACCTATTTATAAAAAATTCGAAACTCCCAAAACAAACAATTCGAAAGTTTGTAATGGCCATGGGATTTGATAGAAAAATGCTGTTTGTTGTTATTGATGCATTTCAGTCCACAAATAAAAACACGAGATTGAATTTTAGAGAAACGGAGCAGAATTTCTTTGCAGAACAAAAATTTTGTTCATTATTTGTTATTTTATTTTGACTTTTGGCCAAAATATTAGTAGACATTCAGAATTCGAGGAGTCAAAAAAAAAACAAGTTATAGGCAGTAACGTTTTGTATCGAACGATTTATGTTCCATTATTTAAGGCCAAAACCTAGAGGAGCTGAAAACCCTCAAATTCAAACAAATACGTTGTTCAGGAAGAGCAAATATATGAGAATTGTTCAATTTTTATGACATTCCATATAAATTAACTGAAAAAATTACATTTTATGCATTATACGATCAATTTAGAATGGTACTCACCAAGTGATGTGATGGCTGTACTGCATGTGAGTGACGGGAGTGATGCTGTTCCAGGAGCGGGATCCTGGACTGAGCTGCTCTGAGGCGAGCGTGAGTTCCTGAGATTAATTCATGAACCCATGTGCAGTGCAGCAGTCTCAGCACTTGGTTAGAGCTATTCTAAATTGATTTCAAAGTATGATAACGCATCATTTGCGGGGAAATTCATTGTAACTTCGTCAAAGTGATATTTTTTCTTTCTTTGCCTTTAGCGCAATCAGTTTTGGAGGTACAGTTTTAAAATTTACGTAAACTATGAAATGCATATCAAGAAACGTCTTGCAATGTAAGATACGTTTTCAAACGTTTGAATAAAAGTTCACTAAGAGGTCCCTGAAGCTTATGAGATATTTATCGACGCCGTTTGTCGATACCACTCGCAACACCGAATTGCTTTTAAAATTTCTTCGACAATTAAGTCGAAAAACTTAGACGAATTAATTCGAATAATCGTTAACGAATAAATTTCAATACTTTTTGAAATATTAATTCGAACAATCTTATCCGAATTAATTCGAATTATCTTTAATAAATTGATTAAAAATCGTTGAAATTTTTCGAAAATTCAAAAAATCTAGGAAAGTTATTTGTCATGCTCTCATTTATCACCCTTAACTCGTAATAACTTAAAAATAGTCTTAACTTAAAGACCATCCAATTATCTATGTACACGATATGAAAAAATTTTAGCCAAAAAGAGGAACAAAAGAAGCCCTCAAAACGGCCCTCTGAACCGAATTGTTTTTATCGAAATATCAAATCTCTCTCATTTAACCAATAATTTTTATTATTCACTCTTTGCACTTAAAGAATCCAAGTTACATGCAACTTGAAAATTTAAAAAATTTCTATCGTACGAAGTTAATAAGAAATCACTTTTCCCCTACGAGCGGAAGATGAGAGCCCCCCTCCCCTCCCGTCAGCTGTTTTTCTTATACTTTCATAAATATTTCCCATTCAAACTGACTTTATTTTTCACTTATCGCATCAAAAAACTTCAAATTACCTGAAAATTGAAGGTTATTAAACTTCCTAACGCAGACAATTAATAAAACTTCATTTCGTTACCATGAACACAGAGAAAAGCTTTTCTCAACCGGTTTTTTGTTTTACTTACATAAATTTCTCGCATTCAGCTAGGTTTTATTTTTCCCTTATTGCACCTAGAAACTTTAAATCACCATGTTATACAGGTTGGTGTATCCAAAGGGGCAGTGTAAGGTTACCTTACATACATTAGCTATAAATAAACCTTTAGGAGTTTTATCTTTAGTGACTACTTTGTTCCTTTCAATTTTCTCACAAACTTCGCTATTTCTTCTTTCTCGTTACATCTTCTTCTTTGTTATTAGCTTGTTATTTCTATGCACAGGGAGTCCTGTGTGAGAACACACCTTGTCATCGATTCCCCATTCTTTACAGTCCATACTCGATGGTCCCTTTTCTTCAGTTGCGACTAGTCCGAGTCACTAAAGCACAGTAATTTGTATTACTACCACTACTACTACTACCACTACTAATACTATTACTACTACTACTACTACTACTACCATTGATGTGTTTATGGATGAGAACACGTAAATACTGCAGACCTAGTCTAACTGTGATTGGGCGAAATTCATGTTTGCAATGAGGAATAAATTTTCAGCATTTTCCTTACTTTGTACATTAGTTTGAACAAATTAACGAGGCGTGCTAAATTGATAACTCCTTAAAACCATTTCATCTTATTTATAGTAGAATAAAATACATTCCAGATAAACTATTTCATCTTACTATTAAGTGAGATAAAATAATTACAGTAGGAAATAAAATATTTACAGCAGGATGATAATCGGGTCACACGGACCCCGTGTTCGACCACTGCCTCCTATATCTACAGGAGGCAGTGTTAAGACGATCAAAATTATGACAATTAACCGCGCGTGGTCTCTACGTTGGTGTTGAGAGTTGTGTCGAAATTTGATACTTCTTTAGTAAAATTTTAATCTTGATCCATATTGCTATTTCACTTAGATTCCAATGCACAGCAACATTGACGTTTCGGAAAATGTTTACATGTGATATAAGCGTAAAATAATTATATTAATAAACATTGAATTCATTAATAGTAAAAACGAATGAACTATATGGTTTTACGTGACGTTTCTTGTTGTAAGAAAAATTGTTACTTGCAGTACATCATTAATTTTAACATTTTGTAATAGTTATCTCTATAAAAGAAACATCCATTACGATTTTGAGCGGTGAATCCAGATCAGACATAGGCTATAAAACGATTAAGGTAACTGTTTCAGCTTCTCCGTCAGTTTTTAGTTAATTAACTCTGCCGATTTTCCTAAAAAAACAGGTGTATGCGGACAGACCGATGGATATTGTTGAAATTTTACTCATAACTGTTAGACAAAATGCAGGCCTTGAGTGGACACAAAATCAAGTATAACTGCAAATGTAAAAAGCTTAAACGAAACTGTTAAATTATTTTTAAGGAAGCTTGAAGCCTGTAACCCCAAAATGGCAAACAAAACTAAAGACAATTTTTTGCATTGATAAAGAAAAATACATATCCTTAACTTATACGGAGAGTCAAATGAAATGGCTATTTATGATAGAAAGT
Organism: Orchestia grillus; assembly: GCA_014899125.1. NCBI lineage: Eukaryota > Metazoa > Arthropoda > Malacostraca > Amphipoda > Talitridae > Orchestia > Orchestia grillus. Next base: position 23,086 of record VOMN01093800.1, read on the forward strand.
ATTTATCTACGGTATTGAATATGACACAACAAAAAAGAATAATCATAACATAATGCCGCCTGCGCGCAGAAAATAATAAAATGAAATAACAACAATAAAGTAAAATAATAAATTTACGTACATTGAATCACAAGCAGAAAACGCATACTGATAAATAATATATTTGTGACATAGTTCAATTATAAATTCCATAGAGTATACCAATGAGTATAAAATTTTAGTATCTGTATTAACCAGAAATTTATGAGACTCTTTTAGATTGTGTTAAATTAGCTTACACTCCTACTCAAGGGAAGTATTTATTAGGGTTAAAATATTCTTTTAAATTTATCATATATATTCATGTTAAAGAGTTTCGTTGCACATTTTGCAACCTCGATTGACAAATACCCCTTCAGTTGCAAGAAATTTCCAATGCATGATTTACATGTACACGATTTGCATGAAGTCAGTCGATGAAGGCCTCAGGTTTGTGAAGGATCTTGTGAGTTGGGGCCCTCGTGCTGGTTTTTTTCTGCAGGAACTCTTGTTGAGAAAGAAGATAGGCTCCACATTTATCAAGTAGTGAAAGTGAACCAGAGATCTCTCCAGTCTTTCTTTAAATGCATATACAGAAAGTGCATCAACGACTGTATCCGGCATATGAATCCTTCCATACATCGGCATTTTTAAAACTGAAGAATGCTCTCTAATATTCAAACGCGACAACTGTTTCAGAGGTAGAACCTATGACCTCTGGTTTATGCTTCACTGTTCAAATGAAGACTAATACCTACGTTTATACGTTTATATTTTAGTACCTAAACATAAATTTTTAAATTTCACTCAAGTCTCTCAAACTTGTAGGTGTATCTAAGCAAGCTGAACTCTCTCAGTTTCTCATGATATTCAAGTCCTTTATACTTGGGGATCAATATTGTTGTTTTTTGCTAAACATTCTTTTGTAGGGTTGAAGGGTTATACTTTTTTATACGTACGTGGTGACCCAACAACGTTGCCATACTCCGGATGGGATGTACCAAGCCCTTTTAACGCAGAGAAAAGATGGACTTGTCTAAATATACAAAGACCTAACCAAACCAAATAACTGGCTTGATTTATTGATTTCAGCGAGGAGTCTGTATACTTTTTAAGGTCCTTCCCTACATTTTATAAGTTTAAACTAACCACGTCTGTCCCCCTACAATATTGAGAACAAATAGTAGTTATTTGCTTGATCAAGATATAGAGTTTAACATGGTGGTACATTAAAACGAATTACTAACAATAATTTGTGAGTGAATTCGTTTTTAATAATGAATTAAATTCGATTTGAAATTAAGGATTGCCTTAATTCGTGGAATATTATTTACTTGATCAACTTGTGAAACGACTTTATCGTAGTTTTAAAATCCACAGCACAAAAAAATTGTGAGCTTTTATGAGTTCTAGCAACATTCACCTTACCGATGAAGTTAACCCACTTATGGATCATCACAGCAGAAGAAGAAGATGAAGTTAACCTTAAGTGCTGGAGAACACACCGCGACTTTTATGTTTATGGCTTGTCCTGTGAACATGGTCCGCGACCACGAACAAGTTTTCAGGGTGGAGCAACCGCCCCGAGCTTGGTTTAAACTTGAAGTTCAAACGATCTAGCTGTTTTGAAAAGTTAGCGTGCGTTCTAATTGTATACAGCTCTGTTCAGCTCCTGACTGTTTAGATGAGGGTGCCAGTGTTTTTTATGTGACGTAACATTTTTGGAATTGATATTATTTTTTTAAATCATACGTTGTTTACTGGTGTGTGATTTTCTCTTCAGCGTATATCTAATAGACATAAACCTGATTATTGTCGTATAAAATCACGTTATTATAGTTTACATATCATTAAGGTGAAGTAATTTACTCTACTTTGTGTGAAAGCAGAAGGTGCGGTTTTATATACCTGTGATGTAGGATAAGCAAATAATTTTCATGATTATTCTATCAAAATTTTGAAAAATCAAAGCTGTAGTTCTGTGTGTGTCAAACTGTTTACAATGTTAGTGGACTGAATGCAAGTAGTTGGCTGACAGCTGAGCATGTTCTGTACGGTGAAACAATGAAATGCGGAGTAATGGACTGTTGAATGTTTAATGAAATTGATTTACAAAAGTCAATCGGGTCAATTATTACTTTGGGACCTCCAACACAAAAATTCTGACAACACTTTGGCATTTTTCTGAGCATTTTTTGCATTTTGAAATTGTGATAAACAAAGGTTAATTAGGTTAATCAAGGTTAGGTCAAGTTAAAAAAGGTTAGGTTAGGAAAGGTTTTTTTACTGATAAATATAGAAGCATGATTGTGTTAAATAAATCATAACCTAAAATCATCATCTATAATTATAATAATGTGGCCTAAATTTCATGTTTATCTTTGATATACATGCATAAATAAATGCTAGTCAAGTTACAATGTGTTTTTGGGATGGAGATGGGGTCCTACTGTTGAAATGAATTGTCAATTTTGTAATATATATCTAGTATTACCTATATTCCTACAGATAGATATTTTAATCCTTTTTATCTTATACCAAGTGCATTCATATCATATTCTTCTTTAGCTCTGATGACACATTATAGAGAAGGAGTAACTTGCTCAAATATGGCATGCAATGTTCCAGCAAGTATTTCTTCCCAGCAATATTTCCATTTCTTTAAAACATTCATACTTGTATGGAATGTAGTGTAAAGTGTAGAACATTCATCTGTGCTAAAACTGACCATACCTTAGAATCAATCAGATTCAAGTTGGGTAAGCAAGGAGGCCAGAGTTCTGTAGACCAGAAACCTTCAAAAATTGTTCCTGGACCAGGAGTCCAGGATTGGGCCCTTTTGACAGTGTGAGAGAAGGCTGTGTCTTTTTGAAATGTTATGCCTTTATTTCCAGTTGTAGCATTTATCAAAGGTACAATTTTATCCATCAAAATGCTAGGATAAATATTTTTGTATATCTTAACTCCCATAAAAATCAAAGCAGTTTTCAAATCTTTGGGTGTGATGCCTTAAACTTGAACATTCAAATGGCCCAAACCATAACCAATGCTGGTTTTATCATCTGAATAATGTCTTGTATTCTAAGAAGACTGATTTTGGTGTTCGGTCCATACTGGATAATTTTGAGAGATTTGGATTGCGGGAAAGGTGAATCATTTTTATCAGACCAGAAACCTTGGAGCAGTGAGCTATTAATGAGGTTTTGCAGAAATAACTTTGCCCTTTTTAGCCTTTTCCTGTTGGTGGCTCCAGGAAAAAGCTACTTTTTAGTAATCTTGTATGCCATTTAGCTGATTGAACAGTCTTACCATGCAAAATCAAGACTGCTCAACAGCATCATGGTGATTAACTAAGATCATTATCAAGATTATTTAACTCAAGCTTACAATCATGAGATAACCTAATTTTTAAAATGATCTCAAAGTTTACCCTTTATCTTAATACAAGTTTTATACTGACCTTGAATCTCTGATTAGATCCTTGCATTAATAATATCAATGAAATAATTTTTTGGCTCATACTGAATTATCTAGACTTGGATCAATATTATTCCTTTTGAAGATTTATTTCTCTTTTGTTTTCCAATTAATTACCTATTCATCATTGAAAACTTAATTTTATTGTCATACTTCCATTGTATTGTCAGTACCCTTGTCAGAATTTCTTAAAATTTACAGTGAGCAAATCTTTGTCATCAAGAAATACTTTGTTAAACAAGGAAATTGATAGATATACCTTATTATTAAAAAGTTAACAATGTTGTAATATTGCTGGCTTTGACTGCAACTGCGTTAAATTGATTAAAATTCTGTGGTTGCAGTTATACTACAGACTTGTAAAACCATCTCTAACTATGGTGGTTTGTTTTTATTCATTTTAAATATTCTATAAAAAAACTGGTGACATTTTGTTTGTATTAGGAAATTATGGATGTTAACATCACTGTGGCAATTTTGAAGTTCCCTTTATTGCTTTTACTGGACCCTACTGTATATTGCTAACCAACCACACTAATGTGAAGAAGTGATGTTTGAAATTTTGTATTACATATGTAATGTAGATAGTCATAATTTGTAAAGCTCTTTACCCATATGAAGCATGAACCAAAGAGAGCAAAGAAAAGATAGAAAAATTTAGTGTGGACTGTAGAAAATGGGATAATCTATGTACAAGGTGTGTTCCCTGGGAATAGAAAAACAAGTAAAAAAACATGTTAAATGAAGAGGAAGAAAAGATAGCAAAGAAGGTATGAAAATTAAAGGAAGCAAAGTGGGCTCAAAAAATAAAAATCCTAAGGACCTGATGGTCTATTTTTGTCTGAGGTAATCTAACAGTGTCCCCTGGGAATGCTGGTCCCCAATGAGTACAACAAACTTAACTAAGCTAACCCTATTGCCTATTCTATGCTTCCTGAGGGATTTTGTGAGCTGTAAATTGGCATCCTTGGTGAATCTAAAATTTGCTGATACTCCCAGTTTTAGATGTATAAATTGAACTATATCTAATTTGGCTGTATGGGTATGAGGTACAGAAGAATTAAATGCTTTATCCATTTGGTAACTACAAAATATAAGTTCAAATCCTAGTTACTATTCCAATTTTACAAAGTATAAGAAGATGGATCCTGGAACAAGCATCCAATATATCTCCTAATCACTGAAAGCTTTTAAATTCCACAGTGAGAAGAATGCCTTCATAAATATTGGATAGATTCCAAATGCCCCTAAATCTTCACTAAGAACTGATCCAGATGACAGTAAAATATTCAATACTAGCTTAACTTGTTCATTTTTAAAATAACCTTGTCTTATGCCTAATCTTAATGTTCACACATCAGTAAAGATGGCAAGAGCAGTCAAGCAGATTACCATCTTGAGGCACAATGATAATGTTCAAACTGTGGGTTATGCGATTTCTCAGTACCATGTTTATAAAATTTTTGTTTAATTTTTTTCGAAATATAACTTTTGGCCAGTAGAGAGCATTGACTTTGCACTTGCAAAATATAATGGCTTCTTATTATACTATGCCTCTCTTCCATTTATAATATGAAATTTTATCAAAATCTGTGATGCTTTGATTAAATTTCAATCCGTACATTTTTATCTTCAAGTTATAAATCAATTGTATTCTTGGAGGGGAATTATTGGGCATGTTATAAAAATTACATGAATTATGTCAAAGTTACTCACTAAAATTTATCCCGTTTCTTTCAAGATCTTCAAGTGGTAGTGAGACTTCTGTCAAAGAGTCCAAGTGTGTTTGTTTTTATAAGCTAGAGAACTACAGTGTTAATATTTTGGAAATCGTTTGTGTGGACTAGAAACACGTGCTCAAATACATAGCTGTCACAATGGCTAGCAGCAGTGATGTCATCCAGTACTGGCTGTTCCCATTGGCCGCTGATGGCTCTGTTGTTACCAGTGAGACCGAACTGAAGTCTTACAGCCAGGTGTACCTCACTGCCTTGCATCCTCACACGGAGACCTACATCTGGAACCAAGACCATTTCAATCTCAGAGTTGTTAAGG
>VOMN01093819.1:0-159787 GCA_014899125.1 Orchestia grillus
ACCGGGTTGTGATACATCCTCCCTCTTTTTTTGTGTCACCCTGTATTAATGTCTAATTTATTGTGTTTCGTGAGCTAAAAAAGCCGCATGCTAGCCGCTAGTATTAAACAAATATTTGAAAGTTGAAACCACATCGCTAAGGTGCAAAATGAAAGATTTTGACGGTTTCAAATGGAAAGGAGTAAAGTAAGAATTACGAATTCAGGTTGATAGTCAGAGCAAAACAGGAAGAAAATCTCGAACTCAGACATTTAGGAGAACGTGACATCACCAATCACGATATATTAAAAAAACATATTGCGCAAAAAAATGTCATTCGCAAATGTTACAAATTAAATACGGATTCGAGATATGACGGGAGCGAAACTTGGCTCTGTTTATAGGTGTATATTAAAGTCAAATATCAACTTTTGAAGAGCCTCAGGCACCGTTGTCAATGGTAGAGGAGAGAAACTGCACAGTATAAAAAAAGTGTTCATCCTGCGTATGCATTGCAAGGGCCATTTTTATAACGGCTCACCGCGTATTAAAATAAATGGAAGCTATGCGACTTTAATTTCAGCCGCAGGTGTAGAGGAACATTAGCATACGAGCGAGACTATGGCGTAGGAGGGTGGGGATGATGGGGGGAGGGATGGGGGGAGAGACGCCTGCATGTACGATGTTCAACACCGACTTATGCATATATAGCAAGCATAAGAATACAGCACAGCCACGAGCTTCACAAAGGAAAATTTTAGAATTTAAACAGTGGAAGTGTTCTCAATCCTGTCATTACGCGAGATTTTTTCATATGCTTACGAAGAACGAATTTGAAGATAAGGGTTGTAATTCTCAGTTTTAAATTGAATCCATATAAGCCATGCGGGAACAATGTGACGTTAACAACATTGGATTATATAATTAGCTGTGAATTGGGATCATTCGTAGGACGAGAACGCAGAGATGCGGTTGAGCTTTAACTTATTCTATGAGATGGTGCAATTAATGTCAGATAGATTTGACGACCATTTTTATTTCTGCGAACGGTTTCATTTAATAATTGACGTCTTTTTGAGAGAGTTCTGTAATTTTACTGATCATGAAAAGACAGATGACAGGCATGTCATCTGACACGGGAGCCTGTAAAGTCATCAAAGGCCCATGAACACAGGCCCATCTGTTGTCTGATTTGTTCATTTTTTGTGTAATCCACTGAGAGAAAATCCTAATTTTTATGTCAAGTCATAAATAGATGAATTTGAATTAAGTGCTGATCTACAAGGCATTACAATTATTTTTGAGGAGCAATTGTTGTCAACGCCTTTTGAATTTTCGAGTGTCGACGTCATAGGTTTTGAAACGAATGTGTTATTGTGCATCTTCAGGTTGAAGGATACTAAAGTAAACGAAGCAATATGCTCAGGTGTGTTCGTAAGCACCCTGAAAATTGAATGAAACTTTGCAGATAAAAAACAGTGAAGTCGATAATCAGCAAAAAGCGGAACCGTTCTGGGTGAATTTCATTGCGATCGAAATGACGAGCACGTGAATTTGATTGTGACCTTGCAATGGATTTAATGACAAAACTCAGATACCCGAACGAAAAACTTCAGCTCGGTCTAATTTCAGGTCCCTAGAGCGATTGATTTCCCGTCCAGTAATTGCTTCTGGAAGCCATGTAGACCATACGCCAACCGGAATTAAAACTCGAGGTCAGGAGCAGAAGATCAATTTTTCCATCCCCTGAAAGTGAGGTAGTCTGCACCTCACATTTGGAAGAAGCGTCTCTCATTTGCCAAATGAAATGGAGAAGTTCGACAAATCACGAGTGCTCCTCGACAATATGATTCTAGTGTGTAATAACCCACGTGTGAACAAGAACAAGTGCATAATCCGCGAAATTTTTCGTTGCTCAAGAGGGGTGTGGTGTAACGGTTATAAGAAAATCATAATTTCTCCCAGGGACGCAATAAGGACGGAAATTTCGGTAACCGAAGTATTTTCTTTAATAAATTATTCACTAATGATCGTTATGGGAACATGCAATGCATATAGCTTCCACTTCACGTCTTAAGATATCGTTAGGGGCAACATACTACTTAGCGGAGGAGAAAAAACTTCTTGTCACATACGTGTTCAAATCAAGCATTCAATTTTAAGGCAGAATTAATCAAAATCCTTTCCAATGTTTTTACCGGTGCATAGTGGAAATCATTTGCTCCTATTATTTTGTAGCTCTACATTTATGAGAAACTAAATACTAAGAAATAAATTTGACTACGTAATTTATCATCTAACGTTGGAAAGAAAATAGTTCCGAATCCACTAATTTTACTCAGGTGATGTTTAATTATCGAAAAATGATAGTTGATGATGAAAATAATCGGGAGAGATAACTTCTGAGAAGTCATCCAGTATAAACTTTTTCATTAGGGAAATTTCATTTCATCGAACGCACAAACAAAAACAGTTTGTTACACATATCAGCAAATAAGGAAAACGAAGACATTTTTGACATACATGAAGATACGTAGCTATAAATACAAAAAAAACTTGGAAACAAGCGGCAATAAGATATTCAAGCTCACTCTAGAAACCGAATACGAACTAAACTACGAAACTCAAAGACCTAGAACGAAAAACAAAACACTACAAAACTTGAAATCACTCAACAGTTGACGGAAGTTTCCTCAATGGAAACAAGTGCAGGAGAGCTGCATACATACACACATCGCTGCGTGCACACAAAAAGCAGTGCATTCTGTGCTCGCAGCCAAAAAACGAGCACGGCCGTACCTTGTCCCCTTTTCTTCCTGCCTGTCGACGATGACAAGCTCTCTTGAGGCTGCATCTTTTTGCATGAGAGAGCTGGACTGCAGGGCCTTTGTGCTCTTCGTATACACCATTTGCAGGTGAGGCACCATGAATGCATCACTCTGAGCATAAGTCATATTTTCCGAGGCAAGCAACCGGCGCAGCTTCCTCCGACTATGGAATAGCCGATTATGGTAGCTCGGTATGAGATTTTCGGCGTCGTCGATGATATGATGATGAGACACGTTCAAGGGAGAGTCAGAGAGAATGTCACTCTCTCTCACAATCTGCAGGTCGGGATTTAGCTTCAGAAGGTTCTGGGCTCCAGACTTTATATCTGTCACTATGACAGACACATCATTAACGCTTGATTTTCTTTTCTTTTCAGGGAGAAGTGTTTCAGATGCAGACGCGTTTCTTCCTCGAGTAAAACTTTTCGAATGCCGTAGTTCCCCACGAGGTAATACAATTTCATTATCTGGGCTGTAACGCTCAAAATTGATGCCATTACCTGAGTCATAATCCTCTGCGTCTAAGAAAATCATTTCGTCAAGATCATCGCTACTTTCTAGTTCGGTCGGGTAGTCCAAATTCAAATCGGACCAGGGAACGGGTAAATTCCATTGATTCAAGTCGATGGTCTCATTACCGAAGATTAAGCTCTGCAAACTGTTTCCAGCCACCGATTTGACATCCGCCAGGGAATTGAAGCGAGATCGTAGCGTTCAATTGTTAATGGAACGGGGCCGCAGACGCAGACCGCACCGTATCCAAGGAGGGTCGCAGTCAGGGTAAGCGTGCGAAGAAAAGCATCCGATGGAATAGTTCATGTGTATGAAAATTACAGCATTGAAGTATAAGCTTTATTTGTTATATACTAAAATGTTCATGCTTCATTCAAATGAACAATAAAAATTGCATCCTATTACGAAATCAAATCAATAGCCCAACATCGTTAGCCATTAAATGTGAAGCGTAATTTTGAGTAATCATACAAATATACGTACAAGTTCTTAGTTAGATTTAAAGAAGAAGGCTTTCACATTTGAGAGAAACTGTAATTACGAGTAACTCTAGAGAGAGAGAGGGGAACAAACATGCAATCAGTTAAGTGAATTATTCCCAGAGACCAGGTCTAGGGAAGCTGGCATCAAGGCTAAAAGGGCGCACACGTCGTTTTGGGGTCCGAAGCCTCGTGTACATTTGTCAGCAGTTGCCGGTTTCTGCAGAGTGCACAGCGGTGCAATTGTTCGGCGATCTTCCATTCTAGGATAGGGAAGCAAGTAACTAGAAGGCCTTCACAATGACTCTTCATTTAATTTGAAGGAGCTACCGGCTGTCTCGTAGTTTTGAAACAAAACTGTTTGGCATGGCTGCACTCTGGGGAGCAATTTCGCTGGCGCTCTTTGAAAGTTCAGAAAAAAATAATTTATAGCTGAGCCTAATGAACAATTTGTCGGTCAACGTACAATTTGTCACTAAATATAAAATGAAATGATCAAGTCCAATTCTAGTCTGCTGAGCCAATAAAATTTGGTTAAATTATAAATAGACCGTTGTGGGCTCCCAATTATTCCTTTAATCAAATTAAATGAATTTAGTCAATGCTCTTGAGGTACCAAAGATTTAATTACATGTACATCAAATATATGACTCGTAGGGAAATCACCACTCTACAATACTACAACTTCCATTCTTCGGCTGACGAATGAAAATCCTCAGTGTTTTCATGTAAGCAAAACAAAATACGAGTCCTACAGATTTACTTCAAAGGATATTTTCTCTAAGATGTAAGTTGGGAAACAGCAAATATAATTTGACATTACTGGTCACTCTGGGCCAAAGTTGGGCAATTTTGAGTTGCATGCAACACTTGAGAGGCAACTGTTCCAATCACGAGTTTCCGCTTACGACCTGAGTAACGACGTATGGTCGACGGCTTGGGAGCGGCGAAAGTTTAAGCCTATTTTATCGGCTCTTAAGATCCTGATAACCAGAAGCCATCGTAACTATCACAGTTTCAGATCTCGCCCGTTTCGTACAAAACAACTCGTTTCATCGATGCTAAAGTGAATGTCCCAATAAATTGACATGAATAATGTATATTTAAAATAAAGTAGCTGAAATCCGAAAGCTCTGAGAGTCTTTTTCGATTTATAGTACGAAATGCAATTTGCCTTCAAGGCACGTCAAATGAAATTGGAGTGGAATGCTAATCATCACTTGAGAGATGAATGCAATTTAGTCACGAATGCCTTACTTTTTAATCTCTGTCTCCCATGTATGAGTATCATGTAATATGTGACACTCGAGAAAGGATTTGCAAAATTCAAGGAAAAAATTCGATGAATGATTAAGTTAAAATTTAGCTACGTACGAGTAGAAGTGAGATAATTTCTTCGCTTCTGGGTGGGATCGTCAATACTTCAGGGCAGTAAACATCATTTCTTACTGAGTCGAATAAATCGGGTGTCATTGGATCAGGAATTTTAACCGCAGCCTCCATTGTGTGTGCTCGTAATTGAATTCAGATTATTATTCAATTTGGTGTCCGATATACATATTGATCAAAAATATCCACACATCAGCATAATTCCTTTCCTGACCTTCTCCAGCCGCTCCACTTCGCGGTTCTGAACAATGATGCTTCGGTAATTTGCATTCAGAATTGAACTTGCGCATCTTGATTCACACGATAGGTTTTCCAGCCGCAGACCGACACCTATTCTGTTAGAAGCTAAATTAACTGTTTCGTGCTGACGTTCAGAGTGATAACTTTGGCCCGAGTCGAAATGCTTAGTCAGCAGCGCCAACTTTCACAGGCCAAGGAACCCTCGGAATACAAGGCAAGTTACTGTGAAGTACTGAAGCTCCGTGACCAGCAGGTCAAGCAGCACAATAAAGTCTGTCGTACGACTGCTGTGCAGCGTCCACGCGACACTCGAAATTTATTATTAACAACGCACGCAACCGACGTGGGAACATGCACGGACGTGAGGAACGCTCAGATGATTCCTGCCAACAACCAGAATTTATTCTGAATGCATCAACTTCGAAGCAGTTCATTTGTTCTTATAGTAAGAATGGTTTGTAAAACGGATTTCCAACGATTGAATGAGAATGAAACACACAAATGAAAAAAATATCCATTTTACCTAAGGCCTGGAGTCAGGAACATTTTTTATAGCGCACCGGTAAGACTGCATGCATATTTTGAAAATGGAATGCAAAGTTTTGGAGGCGCGCTTGCTTTGCCTGAGCGTGTTTGGCCGGCCTGAACCGAATGCAGTCTGCCTCATTTCCCTAAACGGCGGCCGAACAACTCCAAAGCCCATAAGCACGCTCGTGAAAATCAATAAGGTCTACTTCAAACATAAGGTTTTTTAGGTGATGAACGTTCATGTCGACGTACACTGCAGGTTTTCAACTCTGAAGTATTCTACTCAATTGGTGCACATGAGGAGACTGAAGAAGTTTTTCATGCAAAGCGGGGAAAATTTGAGCAAAATATACCTCGTTTTCGCGTAGCAATGACGCTAAAGAAAGCAAATCTTTTCACTCTCTGCAATGCTGTAATTCAAGGGTGAGTTATTTTTAGGTATATTGCATGAGAATTGTCGTTCATTGATGAAAAAATGAAGGCTTTCTATTTTTTCATATTATTCTTTGTTCTGACCGTAGTTCGGCCCAGTAGAGGAGTAGTAGCATTTACACTTTCATTCAATTCCTGTAAACGGGATTGGTTTGGAATGTTTAATGCGTGATTTGTTCTTTAGCAAACATAAAACGAGTTGAACAGTTTTATCTTAAAATTTTGAGATTCGTTTTTCAAGGATTCTACAGTTCTAGATAAAATTGATTTCACATATCACGCACTTATCTTGGCTTTGTCATTTATTAAAATGATATTTTTTCTCTACATTTTTTGTTAAATCAAAGAGGTTACGTAAGATCGGTTTTCAGGAGTGCGAGAGTAAGAAATTAATTTTATCAAACTATATGGAAGAATTATAATGAGGGGAATGTATTCGATATTGGTTATTCCTGGAAAATTATCAAGAAAATTTTTTAAACACCAAAAAGAAAAACTCACATTCCTTTGGTGACTTCGTGGAACTGGAGGAAGGTTTGGCCATCGAAGCTCACTGCTTTAGAGTAGCTAGTTTCCCCCACGCCTGCGGGAGGAGCAAGGCACCAAAGTTATTCCATCTCACCGGTAACGATAATAAAACTGGTACTGCAAACCACACACATGAATTTAAATACAGAGCATAAATCGGAGAGGTTTAAAGTTGTACTCTTCAATGTGAAGAAAGGAACAAAAAATATTTTTAATAGATTTCAGTCTGACGTGGAGTACGGAACAAGAAACAAGGGAAACTTCGATCCTAAAACAAGTTTTGAAAATCCGGTCAATATTAGCAAGGTTTGTATGCAACAAGCAAGTCAGACTTGTATGTACAGTAAAAAGAGATATGACATGTTATGTTGACGTGCTAAAATTCTGTTTTTCCCTTTTTGGCCATTATGATGTCTTTATGATATTATGCGATTTAAACTCGCATGTGCAGGAAATAGAAAAATGGCGAATGATACTGACTCGTCTAAAAAAATGCGTTCTCATATTTTTCTAATATTACTATATTTTTGAGAGGGGTATTTCGGAGATGCACACAGATTATCATATTTATAAGTTAGTCTCAAGCTCCATAGCCACACCAAAAGTGATCTCCAAGGAAGGGACCGTTTAGCGTGAACTTTAAAAAACGTGGAATCTATGCACAAGTGAGTTTCCACGCCAAATTCCCTCGGTGCAGAAACAGCAAGTTACGAAGGAAGAAAAAATAAAAATAGTCACCGAAGAAGGCATGAAAATCGGAAGAAGCAAAGTGGGCATGAAAAATAGAAGTCCTGAAGACCTGGCTGAGGTAACCTAACAATGCCCCCCTGGGAGAGCCAGTCCTTATAGTATAGGATAGACAAACCTAACTAACGTAATCCCATTTCTTATGGTCTATCCTATGTTCCCAGAGGTGAGAGGCATATACATGTAGATGTGTATCTCTCTCTTTAGTGAAGGTAGATCTCAGTCGATAGTTGAAGCAGGATTTTTTATTGCAAATTTTATACTCCCTGAAAAAATTGAAAACTGAATCGAATTAACATAAGAAATGCCGTCGGCAATCATCTAAGATCGTGTCAGTTGACTTTCGTTAGTAAATAGGATTGTAAGCTCTTCGTTTGGAACTTTCAATGTCACACAAACATCTCTTTTTACATTAAGAACGATCCTCGTGATTTGGGCACATTAACCTACTCGTGATAAGCAGGTCTTAGAAATTTATTTTTTATATAGTAGTTTCTGTAACTTTTTTTTCTCCCAAAATTGTTTATGTTTGATCTTCCAGCTTAAAATTTGGAAGCCTCAAAATTTTACCACGAATATGTTCTGTGAAATATACTGAAAGCGCATTCCTGCGTATTCTGCTGATTAAATTTCCTGACGTTATGAGAGTAGATGCGAGCAAACATCTTAATCAGATGCAAAACAAATGAGAAAAATTCAATCAGCCTCAAGGTGCAAATCCTGCTGCGCAAAAGCGCTTGCCCATGCTCCGTGTTTCACGTCACTACGGTTGTTTTAAGAGAGTCGGGTGGCATAGAGCGGCTCGAAATTTTCGTCTTTTTAATGTCGGTATTTGAGGAGGAAATGTTTGGCAGAGCAGAACTAAGAGGAGGTTCGCGTGGACACCAATACTCACGCTTTTCGCAGAAGTCGCCGGTAAAAGCCACAGGACACTTGCAAATGAACCTGCTGAGGAAGGGCTGGCAAACGCCACCGTTATGGCATAGTTGGGGCAGGCAAGGGGGCCCGCGGTACCTGCCACACAAAATAATGTCTTTGTAAAGCCTGCAAATCGTCCGTTATCCCAAACGCGAGAAATGGTATGCAAGGTTTCCTCAGGGTCGGGGCCTGTGGAAGTATTTTCTGCAAATGCGAGTTATATTTGACTGAAATGGGGGAACCCTGGCGTGTAGCCCGTAAATCATTATCACTAATGGTATGCAAGGTTCACTCGGGATCTAGGGAAAGTAACCCCTTTTGCTAGCAATTGTAATGTCTCGGGCATACCTGAACTCGCAAGAGAAAGCGAGAGCAGAAGCATATAAATTTATTATTATACCCTCTTCGTCTTCATATGGTACTCGGAGCTTTTGAGATTAATACACAAGCACTGAGCGTCCAGAGGGCTATGTGTAGTTTTGTACACAAGCTTTTAAACTTACTAGTGTCGCCAGGTTAACCTTGCAAACATTTTCTCAGCAATCTCACATTTCCCTCGAACAAGACGTAAGAGATACGGCTAGCAAGGCTCGTCACATGTAGTTCGTGAGAAATTGTTGGGTATCTATGGGATATGTGGGTAACAGTTACTACTTAGCGATGTTTGATTATATCCAAAGGCACTTTCGTAACTATACGACCATTTACTGTTCACAGCTAGGTCGAACTCATATAATTCCCTTTTAGAGGGTAAAATAGATCTGATTTACCGAAGTCTCTACGTGAGCCTAAATCTGCAGGTGGCATCTTTCAATTTTATCTTCATTATTTTAATACGGAGCATTTAATGAACATAGCTTGGAGGCCCAAAAAGCGTATCGCATTTAAATTGTTAATATTATTGAAAGTTTGTTCTAAGCATGTTATGGTTCAACAGAAGATTAAACGCCTAGTGTTTCAGAAACATTCATACATTTCACTTGATGGAATTAATATTTCATACGTTATTTTCTAAGAACAAGCCTTAAGTTAACTACACTTCGATTTTTTACTCAGCTTATTGCCATTTATGATGTTCGTATGTATTGAGAAATAAAAGTTTGGAAGACAAGCCAAGGTGGGAATTCTGGGAGTATAAGTACAATAGCCTCTTATTATGTACTTACGAAATAATGTCTTATTTTTTCAGCAGAATTTTGCCGACACAAGAATTTTGGAATGCATGTCTGCCCGCAAATAGTTTAGACTACAGTATACAAATAAAGTCTAATAAAGCACTTTCCAATTTGTGAAAACATTCTTATGAGCACTGATGCATGAAATTGCGCCATAATTTCTACATACATAAAAATTTTATTCGTTCGATTTGAGTCAAATTACCATAGCAGCAGTTCTCGTGCAGCGGCACGCATCGTACGACTTACGGAATTTTCAATCTTAGCAATTTTAACGGTTCCAAGTACGTTCCTAAAAACAATGAAAACTCAAGATATTTCCAGGAAAATTTTGCATTCAATTGTAATTGAGTCTCTTTGAATTTTGGAATTATCAGACACAGTAAAATTGTAGAATGAAAAGAAACGGAATTTTTTACAGAATGAGCGGTTGCATTCTGTGGGTGCGGGGTGACGTGGTGTGAATTCGTTGTTTCTCTCCAGAATATTAGACGTAATAATATTTGAAGGTGTGAAAAGAATACACACTTCGTAAAATTCACACCTCTTAAAGGTACAGAGCGTCGCTTTTTTGAGAAGAACTTCAGCTGTACAAAATGCTACGCGTTTCAAAGGAAATGATTACGCAAGTAATTAATTCATATGCATAAAGGGTAACCACAGCTGTTGAATGCAATGCGAATTTCCAGTGCTTCTTATCGCTTTCTATTTATGCGACGCTATATAAGATCGTTTTTGAAAATTTGCTCCTACTCTTTGAAGGGAATACTTCCAAGGTCAGTCGGTATACGCCACGCTGTACTGCTAGCCCGTAATTAAACAGTGCAGCACTTATGTTGTTTTGTCGCGAACATTTCGAACTTCTCACTTCCATTCTGAAGTAAATCAGAAAAATTAAATTTCACCTCAATTATCACGAATGAATTGAATGAATCTACTTACGTAGCGAAAAGCTCCCATTGGTCACACCTTTCCTGCGAGGATTCTTTTGAAAGCAGCCCTCCTGAAAGCGATTTCCATAAGAGTCGCCCGAGTACAGAAGGGAGGGAGGGAGCACTAGAAGCAGCAATCGAGGTAATGTGACTCCCTTCAATATACTTTTCGTTTACGAACTTAAAGCTGCTCGACACGGACGAGCTTGCTCCAATATATTGACTCTCAGTCGTAAAATACGGAGAATACGTTGAGACGTTCAATACCACGAGGTGTGACGGTGTGTAGTGCATCCTGTTTATTTTAGACCCCGGAGCTCCTTAAAAATAAATAACTTGTTATAAACAACGTTGATACCGATATGGTAGGTTTGATGTCGTTTCAGTTATTGTGCGAGCTCCATAGCGGAAAGCGTTTAGTTAAAAAAATTGAAATCTGAGAATAGATAGTTGAAGGTGAAAATAAGAGAAAAGAAGAGAACTGTAAAATTTACATTTATTCTCCCAACATAAATTACTCTAATAAAAATTTAATATTGCTTAAAGTCTCTAGTTATGATTATTAGGGGCCAAATATACATTAATTTTATAATTTCTAGGTGTATTTGAAAGGAAATTAGTGGTATTTTATAATTATAATAGGGCTACTGAAACTCAAAAACTTCCGTAAGTAACTGATAGACCTCAGAGGAAGAGACGGGAAATTTACATATCTTCTGCACTACACAGTATCAAACAAGGCAAGCCAATCAGTAAAGGCCTAAAAAAGTCCTAAATATATCTTTTACCGTTATTGCGCTCATAACTAAAAAGCGTAATGTCAAAATACCGGTGACATTACAGTGTTATACAGCACATTCTGTGACTTGAAAGGAAGGAAAAGGCCAAGCAGCTTCTGCTATTGCTAGAGATAATTCCTGGTTTGAGTTCCTTAAAAAATTCGCTTCACAACACAATAAATACAAAAATATATTCGATTTAATAGGAAAAGTTTCGTCCACTACGGCCCGGTGCTGAGTACTAAAAGTCTACGTTTAAAGTTAGAGGCTATGATCGTTATACTACCATCACTTCACAAAAAAGTTAATTTTAGTGCATTGATGTAGCCAAAATCCTTAATTATTCCGTTGCTTACTTTAAAAAAGTTTATTCCACACGAAGTTTTCAGCCGTGATTTTAAAACTCCACGAAGGATTTTTACTTTACGACTTTCAAAATGCACAAAAAAGTAAATGAAAACTCAATGGCCCAGGAATGGACTTAATTGCATGGCTCGTAAAAAATCATTTCATCATGGACCACAGCATTTTTCTAAATATATCAGAAAAATTTACTTCAAGAACGTCTCAAGACTTCAAAAAAAATATCCACGAATTTTGGGCTTTGAACGAGCCTTACAAAATTAAGTAGAATCTCACATGCGCGCAAAAACCACGACCCAGAGCAGGCCTCGGTTCCCAGGCGCTCGACACCAAGATTTGGGAGAGTGTCAGGCCGGAGGACCGGCTGCTGAAGACGTGCATCCGAACCTCGCTGTAGCGTGGTGCATTCAACGTAAAAACTGCGAGCCTTGCTGGGTTATTATTATATTTGAATAGAAATTGTTAAGACTCGTTATGGATACCATTATATTTGAATTGAAATTATTTTGACTCGTTATGGATAAACTGATAATATGATAATACGAACAACGTTTCTATGAGGCAATGCATAATTGGGGTTTTCCATTGCAAACGCATCCAGCTCCATGACCTGATTAGCTTAACTAAACAGAAACTCTTACGCCGTTTCTCAAAAAAGCGCCAAGAATTATCATACAAATTTCTTAAGCATGAGTGAAATTATTCTCGAAAAAATGAAATCAGTTATCTTTAGCACGCCTATTTATTCATGGCATCTTGGAATTTAAAATCAGATTAACTGTAATTTCAAAGCTCGAACCTTTTGAAAAGCTGAGCTAACCCTGAAAATCTGAGTATGTAAAAATAAGGAGCGAACTAATATTCGACTATGAATCACAATACAAAAGAATCTATGGCGTGCGCTCTGGAAGGGGCACCTGCAAAACAAGCTGCGCCAAGGCGAAAGAGACACGAATTGGACTGACGTTGTTATAAGGGATCCAGTCTCAAGACGCATCCATCTTCCTCTAGAAAAACATGCAAATTTATGCGCGCAACTGGCACAAAAACTCTTACCGCGTGTGAGAGGATTTGGCAGTGTTTTTCAACGGTAAAAAGTCTAGTGCTGTCCGATCTTTCTATCAAAAATGGGTGCGAAAAATGGAAACGCGGCTGTGCGTAATGCATTTTTAATACACTGATTTACAGTTCTACTGATGATGTCGCTCCTTTATTGCATCGCCTGTCAGTATCAAAATAAGAAGTTGTGAGCAGCCTCTAATAACTCATAAAAATTCCTCGGATCCTTGTATAATACCTGAAAAAATACATAGGAAACTAGAAAATTCACAATACTCAAAGAGAAGCAGCTGATAAAAAACGGAAAATTTTAAGTCACCGTTTTAATTGCGCGACTGGCGCATCCATTACGCTATTTCTAAGCTGATGTACGGTCAAGATGAAACTCCTCTGACAATCGATACACTCTGATCTTGATGCATGCCGCGATCATATACCGACCGTCGACTGAACGCTGTTAATGGGAGAGTGAGTACAGATTCTGAGCGGCCCTGTAAGATAGATAAACGGGCTCGTTAACGAAGAACAAATTACTGCCCCTGCCAAGAATGGCGGACTAATTCATCGCAGAGCTTCGATCAGAATGTTTTTCAAAGTTGCTCACTTTTTTACGCCTTTGCCAGCGGTGGCTCGCTTCGGCAGGTCATCCATCTCGCGCCTGTTGACGACAAGTCGCTGCATCGCGCCGCTAAGACCCACCACTGCGCCGGCGTCTGGGTGGGCGGTCGAGTAGTTCCTGCAACGCAAACGAAGACACACCTTGAATCTAATTAACGCTCGGGGCTAAATTTTCTCAGTGTATGAATGTCACCAGTAGCGTTCCAATGGTCTGTATGAGCACAGAATCAAGTATCACAGAACAACGCAGATGTACCACTACACGAACATGAGCTTACAATACATGAGCTTACGTGTTCAATATATATTACGGATGGGAGTCTATAAAAAAGCGAAGAAAGACAGAAGGAGAAAATTCCTTCAGACGGAATAAATTCAAAACCTAGGATATGAATGAAACCTACGAGGACTCGTAATGAGGCAAACAACGACACCGACTACGAGAAAGCTCGTATAAGCTAAGATTTCTTTTGAGGACCGCAGAAAATATGGTCACTGAAGTTGGAGACTTGAAGTACACTTGAAAAAGATGACATAGAGATAAGGGAAGTCATTTCGCTGCAACTGTCGGAACTGAGTTTGGGAGGAAAATTGAGGTAGATCTCAATCTCCGATTCCAAAAACGTCGGATATTTAAGAACCAGACGATGCTGAGCACTTGATTTTTGTTCATGTAAATAACATATTCGACTCGAACAACTGTGTTTTACGTATATTTAGACCATTCACTCGAAGATCTTGAAAAACATAAAATTTTAAATCTTCTAGATAAACTTCCCATCCTATGGAGAATTTACTAAAGTTTGAAAGCCTTTAATGCAGCTCAGTGCGTCCCCTCTGTACACTGAAATGCAATTATTTCAACCAATTACTGAGGAACTCAACCTAATACAATAGAAATGAAAACGATCAGCGAAATAGTCGACTTTAATTCTAACCGGACCAAACGAAGCCACATGAGTGTCAAAACTAGAACAGATCTTGTAAAAAATCTGACGACGTCGGGCCAATTAGAACTTCCGTCAGTAGGAAAAAAATTTGAACAAAGCTTTGGTTGCCAATCAAGTCAGAGAAAAAAGAAGAAATATAAAAAACAAGACATAATAATTTACCTTATCATTGCAAGTAATTCGTGCTGGTATAACTCGACTTCACCTTCGAGAATTGAGTTACAAATATTTATCAAAACATCTTCCTCATATTTGAATGAGTTTATGTGCAATAAAATAATTGATTTTGAATAATCAAACAAGATAATCCCTTCAAAACTAAAAAAATGAATGCACTTTGGTATTATGCTAAAGGTATGCACATAGGGCGATCTCGCGGTAACCGTGGAAATACGTCTTCGTTTAGTTTTTTATATTGTTTTTACAAGGAATATACATCAACTTGTTACGGATGCAGTAGTTGTATCATTCAGTATAATGCTCATTTATTTATGGGTAAAAGTACGAGGAAATGATAATTAAAATAAAATGTTGCATGGGAGCTTCAATACAGAGAAATCTAAGTAACTACTTCTTAACATCAGCAAATGGAAATTCAACAAAATAAAATGGGTGACTAGCAATTGTAAAAATCTACCCTCATGGAACAGGAATAGAAACTAGAGTCAATAACACTTTCATACACCAACTTGAAATCGGAGAAAATACCACGCAAGTAACTTTGAAGATTTCCTAGTTGGATCTGCAAAATGTTTTGGCTCTTGAGTACATCTTTGGTGTATCTGATCTCACCTCAGAATTCACGAACATAAAATACCTTGGCTCTTCAGTATATCTTTGGTGCATTTGATCTCACCTCAAAATTCACGAACATAAAATACCTTGGCTCTTCAGTATATCTTTGGTGCATTTGATCTTACCTCAGTATTCACGAACATAAAATACCTTAGCTCTTGAGTATATCTTTGGTGCGTCTGATCTCACCTCAGTAATCAAGAACATAAAATACCTTAGCTCTTGAGTATATCTTTGGTGTGTCTGATCTCATCTCAGTATTCACGAACATAAAATACCTTAGCTCTTGTGTATATCTTTGGTGCATCTGATCTCATCTCAGTATTCACGAGCATAACTCAAAGCTGGGCACCAGCGGCCAAAACGTACATCAAGCTGCTTGAACGGGTCGTGTTTCTTAGATTTTACGGTTCCATTTCTTAAAACGAAGAGCATATGTATTGACGCTAGAAACTCTTGTATAGTACTGGAAGATTATTGATTACAAAACTCACCAAGCTAAATAACGATAATTTTTATGAAAATGTAGTCGAAAGTCTATCAGCTGAAAATATACGTCACCACACTGAAATACTCCTGCCGTCGGTGAGAACATATTACTAGCTGTTACTGTGAATTGGTTCACATAAACCAGTCCAGAACGTAAGTTAGGAAAGTAGTAAAAATGTAAGATTAAAAAGTACTTCATTTGGGTGAAGCTCAACGAAAATTGTTGAAAAACTTTTACAAGCTTACGAAGCATTCAACAATCAAGAAACTTTTAATCTTAATATCATAGTTTGGTCATCTCTCCAGTGATCAAGTGCCGGCAGTAGCATGTGCTCGTAAATTAAAAAACTTCAATTTTGAACTTTAAAATTAGTCCTTGTGCTTGTGGGGAAAGATAATCGTGGTGAAAGAAGCCAACAAGTGTCGAGCCATTGACAGTATAGAGGGTGTATGTTATGCACCATTCATTTATTTCCGAGTAGAACGGCGAGACTGTTAGGACAGACGTTAACATTTAGAGTAAGACATAGTAAGGCTGAGGTTGATGTTTTTGCAGACGACCGCTGTCCAGGCAGGCATGACAATCTCGGCTGTGCAGTAATATTCCTACGAAACAACGGCCATGTACGCCGCTTCAAATGCACAACTGCTTCGGGAAATGAGACTATCATTCTTGACTTGGCAGCCTCGTGATGAAGACATAAATCTTGGGGTGCGGATTCGGACTTCTAAGGGCACGGACTGTTCTTCTTTGTAAATGCTTTAAGACGGGTTTGAGAGGTGAGAGGCACATGTAATATCAGGGACACCTCTGCACCAGCTCCCCACAAGGGATGGGTGGTAGCAGAGTCTGTCCGAATATGAATAGGACCTAATGACAGACAAGTAAAGACAAAAATAACTCTTTTTAGTACATCTTTTCCCTCCTGACTGTCGCATAGGTTTTCCCATTGAGCAGTTCCCTCTAAAATGAAACAAAAATTAGTCCGTCCCCTCGATATTATGTAAGTTGGCTGAACTAGATAATTTGAGGAGAAAATTACTGGATAAAACTTTTTACCGGATCCATTTTAATTTTTCAAACAGACAGGGGCCACATTGGGCATGATCTCTCATCAAAATTTGAAGTATTGGCGAATGTGACCAGGAACATCAACACAGCTGTAGGAAATCGTTTGAGTGATTCAATACGATTCTAATACCGTCTAAAGCGAAAATTGAACAAAAAAATTAACTTTACCGTCACGTACAATGTTGCGAAGCCCGTACGTGTCAGACGCACGGCAATAATTGCTCATTAACAACTTATCAATTGCATTCCAGGTTACGAAAATTAAATACGATTATAAGATTATAAATAACCAATGACATTGTTACCATTCCTTTGATATATTGCTAGCAATAGATGACGAATTAATATTTTACTAATATTTTGATTCAGGTTCGTCTTGAAATAAAATTTCAAAAATTGAGTTCTTGAAGGAGGTCATTGAGTATAAATAGTCTCTAAGGCTGATATATTGTTTCACAATTCCAATGAAATTCACTCGTCAAGTTCCCAAAGCTTTGCTCGCGAGTGCTTTTAGTATTTTCTTTCATCAAACATTCGGTATCAACTTCCTTCTTAATAAAAAATGCAAGCAGGGCCAGCGTCGTCCTAAGTGGACGACATTTAATTTTCAGACATAAGAGGACTTCTATGATAGCTGAAACCATATTTTTGGGCAGCACCCCACTTTATAAAGAGGATTATAATTTTGCAGCCTTGGTGAAGGCTTCTAAAGTTAATAACTTAACATGAGTGATAACTTCGTTCAGTATTTGTCACGATTTCAAGAGATGGATGCTTCAGCATGGATGAAAGAGGGTGTCTATAATAAATTAAAATTAGACAAAAATTTGGGCCAAAATGTTTTAGGTGTGATATTGATACCCTTTCATAAAGTCCCCCAGTTTCACATATGAACCGGAATTGAAAGACGGATTTCTAGAAGACTACTTTGCCGTAGAAATGGAAATTTTCTAAGGGATATTCTACTCTACTAGTAAAAGATGTATTGGTGTAGCAGCATTCACTTATTTTCAAATACTGCAAATTTTCAGAGATGTTGCTCATCAGAGGCAAGCAAGGAAACGGATGTCGGCTTCCAAGTGTTGCAGAAGTTAAGATTCACGAGCCAGCATAGATTTCCAATGAGTCAAAACATCTTGCATAATTCTCCTATTTGAACACCAACCTAATTTTTAAGTTTAACGGATGAGCTAATTTCAGTCACTACTGATAAACATCACCAATTACTGACAGTAGGAATTTTTATGATAAGGGCTGTTTAGATTTATGTTCCGTAACGGCCAACTTTGAACAACGTAAATTTGCCCTGGAAAAAATGAAATGTTCAAGTTAAGCATCTATATTACAGTTTATATGGCTCGTAAATTCAATGAGTTAAAAAATTAACAGTGTTAGAAACATTTCATTTTTTCTTTAAAAATGTATATTTTTGAAAAGAAGCTGGTGATATTCCTTTAATAATGCAGGATGCCTGTAACCCTTCATTATTTATGCCTGTTACACTTTTTAGGCAGCAGAGTTCTCCGACGATCGCCAAAAAACAGGCAAAATATGCTCTACATGTCGCACAATTTGAAAGTTTTAACGGGCGAGCCGAAGAGGAGAGACACACTCACATGAGGCCGCCCAGGTAGAGGCTCTGATCAAGATTGAGTTGGATCATCTTAGGACCGGACTTCCCTCTGACAGGCTTTCCTCGGTCCAGCCGCAAAGTGCCTCTTCTCTTTTTCCGACGCACGCGAACGACGTGCCATGTGTCCAACTCCACAGCTTCCGGACTCCTGCAAAGATATATTGGCGCAAATGGTGGATGTCGAATTTAGGAACGCGGGAAAACATTACCTGCCTCATGGTGAAAATGAAGTTTGGATCCGGGTTTTGGATTAACCGTCTTATATTGTTAATTCTAAATCCGGATCTTTCAGATGCTATAAAATTTCAAATTAGGCCATTGAAATTTTCAACGAAAGAAAAAACTATCGTCTTCTCACAAGAGGTAGGTTTTATTATTGTTGTCCTAGTTTTTTTGCTTCCGATCATTTTGTTATCATCCCACTTATACCTCTCACTATTTCCAAGCGAGCGCTGTACCCCAAGGTGAAATTCATAACAGTTGTATTCATCACGTAGCCACTCCCAACTTTACGCTGCTTTTGTCGTCTATATTAAAATTGATGTAGAGCATCCGAGTGCACAACAAGCTAAGTGTTCACGCATCCCTTCCACGATCCAGTGCTGTCGATTGTCATGGAGCCAATTGTCAGTCTCCTTCAAAATGAATGTGAATTAATGGAAAATTTTTGATCGTATCGATGTACGAACTACCGGGTGAAGTGTAATGGATGTATAGACATAATACCACCCTTTGTAACGGGACGTTCAGAGTCACGGCATCGTTATGAGAGTACCTCATGCATCATCTCAGTGATATACAAGTCCGAGTCTGATGACCGTCATTTGTGAGCCTGACATGACTCATTCTTCTCCCAGAGGATCGCCGTTGACCGACTGAGATTGTGCACAAGATGAGGATTTCGTCATCCGTCTCTGGCGATTTTAGAATTGCCCATTTTAGGTAGGAACCCCAGCACGCAGCCTTTCCGGGTCTAACGTTTTTCAACGTTACTAAAAGAAAACTACTTATGAACATATGTTCCATTTTTGTTTCACGCATTCATTGAAATGAATGTAATAATTAGAATTACCCGTTGTTCTTAAGCATTACATCTTTAATTTACGTTTAAATTAAATGAACAAAAAGTTGTGAGAATGCAGAGCCATTTGAGCAATTTCCCGTGAATATAAGTTACGAATTGATATTTTTCTGTGGGCTTAGGTTTACCTCGTCAAGAGTTTACATGGAATAGGTTTATCTCGTCTAACACAATGCGCGAATATTCATGATTTAAAATTTCGGAGCATCAAAGTAGAATGAATCAATATAATGGGAAGCGTTGCAACTAAAATTGATCGGACGCATGTGAATGCAGTGTCTCATCACAGCGCTCACCTGAGAGTGGAGATGCCGGAACCGAGGTTGTACTTGAACTCAACGTGGCCTCTCTTCAAGTTAATGGAAACGAAGTCACCGGTGCCGCTGCCCTGTCCGTTGTAGAGCAGCAGGCCTTCCGTCGAGCGGGTCAAGAACCAAACCTCGATAGCGAAGGCAGTTCCCACGTTCTCCAAAGTTGGCAGCTCCAGATAAGAATCGGAGTCGAACTCTGGAATGACAACTTCCCGCAGCGTCCTGTCGACTGGTGAGCAAGAAAACATCTCGGGTCAAGGGGCGCTATTAATTAACCGACTTCCAAGAACTTGGATGAAGTTGCGAGAGCTTCTCTTAGGCAATTCAAAATAGCAATTGTTTGAGGGAAAGAAATCTGTATATTAATTCCAGCTGATATGACGTGTAAAATAAGAAAGCTTTTAGAAAATATGCACAGTTTCTATTCGAATATCACGGTATGAAAGAGTTAGCGCTTCACGTTTGAATGTCGTTTACTATAGTACAGTGAGGTAATCGAATTACTAAGTTTCTTTTTTCTACGGATGTTAATTGAATTTCACGTACAATTGAATTGAGGTCCGTAATTGGGCTTTAGGCTGACGTTTCCGGATTGCAAAATGTGTGCACGTCGAGGGCAACTCCACTTTTTCATTGGCAACAAAATCGCAGAACTATCGCACCAGGACGACGGCTATAGTATAACTTTCACCTACTCTTAAGTACTCATTTAATTAAACGTGAATGCTAAAATTATTCCGCCAAACGTGCCCATGAATATAGCATGATGGGATAGAAGTCTTAATTTATATGAATGAATAAACATGATCACAGCTTGTGTTCTGGTGAAAGAACTATGTTTTTTCTGTTGCAGATACCAACAATATCAATAAAGAAAACAGTGAATAGTTCATATCAACTGCCCTCGTATATGAATATTTAGGCATGTGTAAGGAATAGTCATTTAATAGAATTGTATGCAGCACATATTTTCTTCAGTCAAATCCGATCCAGAGATTGCCAAAATTTAAACGCGATAGCAAGAAATTTGATAAATGTTCAGTAAATTAAGTTGATTCGGTATAAAATAAGTAAGTATATTGGCTAAGCTAAGGGTATTCGAGAATTTTATGCATCGTCAAAGTGGGGAAAATGTTTTACGATCAAATTTTTTCCTTATTTTTCAAGAGTTTCAAAATATTTGTGTGCCCATGTATTACGATATACTTAGATTTGATATTTTCTCTAAAGATTTACGTTTAATTTAGTTTATTTAACTACACAGAAAAGATTGATGAGAACGCGAAAACTCAGTCAAATGTTCAGAGAAGACACACACCTGGGTGAGATTGTTTTCAGGGATGAAAAATTGTTCAGCATCAAGGGAAGAGTGGATCACAGAAATGAATTGATGCTGCAAGGAGTTCCAAGAGCAACAACAAATCTACTGAAGTCAGTACCAGACGTCAAGGCACTCAAAAAGTCATTGTTTGGGGTGCAGTTCCTGAGACTCGGAAATGGAAAAACCCATCATTATTTTCGTGAATGCGCAAAACCTAACACAGAGAGAAATTGATCCGCAATAATGTACCCAATGGATTACTCAATATGGCCCACCCTTGAGACATGTTTGCGATAAACACCCTAAATCTCGCATCTCTGAAGCAAGAACTTCTTCGCACGTGAGGTGAAATTGATCAGGAAACAGTTCGCGCCTCGGTGGTTTTTTCACAAGGCATTTGCTGGCGGTAGTCAAGGTTAAAGGAGAAGGAGGCCACTTCGATAGAGTCCCGCTAAATTAAAGTTAAAAATTTAACAGTTAAATAACAATTACTTTTTTAGTATTCTCATTACTTCTCATGTAAAAAAGTGACATTTTCGTGGCTGCAACGCATATTTCCCTCAAGTAAAGCGAACATTTAATTACGTTCGACACTAACCGACCAAAAAGTTTTCCCCACCGTGGAAAAATATGAATAAAATCTAAACGATTTTTTGCAGGTTTCGTCAAGAACAATTTGAAGAATAGGAATCTAATAACAATAGTTTTTTAGTGTCACTGATAGTCAATGCTCTCGCCGTGACAACAAGCATGAATAATCCCGCTGAAAAAAACTAGAAAAAAACCTTTGTATTTGACAAAGGACAGGTTATAGGTTTGCACCGTAAAATCTGTCAGAAAAGTGTCTCAAATCATGGTTATATGACTTAAGACTGCGCAAAGAATAATTTCTCAGAGGAAAAAGATGGTGAAAAGCAGTCATTCATTGCTAATAGTGGCAGGGTTATAATTCTGAATACTCGCGACAGGCGTTTCTGAGGCGATTGGTTAATGACTAGCATGTTCAGCAATGGTCATAAGAAAATTTCTGCTCGCTCCAGGTGCTGAGAACTGAAGGAAATGGAGTTAAGGAGTCGCTCCACTGTGAGGAAACAGTCAGTAAGCCAAATCGAATGAAACGGTTCCAATTTGCAAAAAACTCCGAAGACGGCTGTAGAGCATTGGAAATTCTCTCCATGGTCGGATGAATCGAGGTTCACTTGTTTCAAAAAGATTGCAGGGCTAGATGAGACAGGTAACCCATGCAGCTTTGGATCCTTCATACATCGCTCCGACAGTACAGGCTTCCGGAGGCATCGTAATGATCTGGAGGTGTTTTACCTGGTCAGGATTCGGCTTGGTAACCTTGTGCTTCGGATTATTAGGCAATAAAATCTCAGGATTTATTTGAACATGCTAGGTGATCAAGTACATCCTTGTATAGATTTATGTTTTCCAGATGGCCCCGGTATCTTTTTAAGACAACTCTTGCACCCACTGTTCTCCTGTAGTGCAAAATTGGTTCAGTGGTTTCAAGGGATTTTTTCTTCAAAAAAAATAGCCTCCATAGTCTTCTGATAACAGGATCGAAAATTCGTGAGACCAACTGGAAAATACTTCTCTTGTTTTATAGGATTATACATACGTTCGTGTCCGTCGACCTCTGTGGACATATGCTCGAATATGTGCATGTATGTAGTCTCTTACCTAAATTGCTAAATTCATACCATGTTTTGACCCTAATATTTAATTTTAACCAACTCATTCGGTTATTGTAACCTACATACTTGAGTGTAACCTTAAGCATTTTCGTTATTAATCATTGATATACTGTAAATTGAAGGTTTTCATTTTTATATAGGTCGCCCTAGAAGCCTTGTAGCTTATTCTAGCCCACGTGTGGTATATATTCTGATCCCGGTTCTTCTTCGTCAATCCTCATTTGATCGTAAACCTGAATGTGATGCAAATTAGTTGTGGTAAATAAATCTTTCAATTTTTTCAAATGTTTCGAATATGAGCTGCGAGCATCAACACCTCTTTCTTGTTCGTTGGAAGAGCTTTCTTAATGTTTGTTCGAACTTAGGACAGATATTCGCTTACAATATTTGCAATATCTTGCAGAATCTAGGCCTAATGGAATAAAAGCTGCGATCCTTGTGAAAAGAGGTCCAATAAACCAATATGGTATAATGTTTCCGTTGCTTTCACATTTCTCCAAGGCGCGACAAACTTTTTTGGCCGAGTAGTGTATTATCAGTTTTATTTTTTTACTACGATGAAAAAAGAACGTGCAAATACAATGAAAAGAATTCACAAAAAAATACAAAATTGAAACACATCGGAACAAAGCGAAGAGGTAATCGAGAACTGCATGTACTATCAAGTGCAGTTCTAGAATAATTTCAAAATTTATAAACTCAAGACGTCTAGAAGGAAATCCAAGACAACTATTGTATTTAACATTTCTAGGGTAAAAATATGAGGTACTGTATAAAAGCAAATACGTTGTAAAATTTCTACCCCAAATGAATCGTCGGCGTAAAGCTGACGTTTTTAAGCTTACATTTTGCCCAGAAAAATATCAATTCACAGTTCATTTCATAGCACTTTGTTCCAAAACTTTCTCCCGAAATGATGAGGACGCACAAGAGACTAATTAAATCAACTGTCTCTATGGCGGCTGCAAATACAATTAGCATCGCTTCCAGCGGAGGCCAAAAGGTCCAACATCAAGGCTCTACGACGCCCCAAGCGCATGAATAATACCCAGTTAATGTGCCCGCATAGTTCTACAGAACGTATTTTGTCTGTCATTATCAGCAGGCGTAAGACACCGGCTCGCCGTACATAGGAATATTGCTGCTCATAAAATGTTAATGAAGCAATCTAGAATAATTTCGTTGCCGAACAATCCTCACTGTTTGTTAAGTTCATGATATCTACCTGCAGAAGGTGGTATGAATTTGAATTTATTCTGTTTCTTAGCTCGTTTCAAATGTATTCGTAGATTTTGGATACATCGAGAATCGATTTTACACAATCATAGCAATACATAATAAAAATGTGGAGGTGAAACCTAACGTTCAATAACCTGAGAAGGAACTATGCACAGTTGGCTCGGTAAGGAGAAAAGCAGTGCTAGAAGATTCCCCGAGGGGTACGAGGTTAAGAGCCGGTGATCTAAAAGTTTAATGCCGCCACGGCATCCCTGCTTCCCAACTCACCAACTTCACAAAGTTCTCCAGATCTGGAAGGCGGACAAAGGCACCTGAAACCGGAATCCGGGAGCGGAACGCAAGTTGCCTCTCCTTGGCACGGCTGGGAAGCGCACGGGTCTTCCCGCTCTTCGCAGCGCGCTCCTGGACAAAATTAATGAACAACCAACTGGAACTGTGTGAAAACTTTGCTTGGAAACGAGGATGTTCGATCATAAGAGTGGTCGAAATATTTCCAGATCATGTCAAATTCAAAGCTAATTTATCGAAATATTATCGAATGCAAGTTTCAATTGATAAAAATCGGCGTTTCATAAACCATACGTTAAGACGAATTTTCTGATGACTGAAATAATCTGACCTGAAGAGGCTTTACACTGCGGGCTAGTTAGAAAATAAGCTCGTATAAAACATTAGAAGGGAAGAACAGGGTATTTCTCAATTCTTGCTTGCCGGTATATAGGTGCTTCATGCCTCCCGACCTTGAGCCCCTCGTTCGAAGGAGAAAAAAATGGTAATATTATAAGGCTCACAAAACAGCCATTGTAGTTACAAAACGAGCAGAGCTGCTCTAGCGGTGGGTTACGGCAATGGGCACACACATGGCGAGCTCGAGTCTTAAAAAAATCGACATTGACAAGTTGGTTTCTTTCAGAGGTAAAATTATATCTTAATCGGTCAGGAAAAATAAAAACAGTTTTGTTTTTTGCATTCATAAAGAAACTGCAGAGCTCGTACGTTCTTTCACTTTGTACAGGTCAACTAAGCAGATTTTTCTATGATGTTCTTGTTGGAAGAAAAGCAATGAGATGATGAACATTCACAGTGAACAAAAGATGAAGTTTTCAAATGGCTGAGGATATCTCATAGCCAAAGTACCTACCGAAACGTAAGTATGCAAAGCACTTTTTATGTCGAAAGGTCATAGGAGTTTGACTCGTTATCATGAATCACATGAAAAGACTGGGCGGTTTCCTTACCTCTATAGCCTTCCCGGCATTGACATTTGAAGCTCTCGTGATCTGTAGGCCGGCAGGAACCTCTGTTTAAGCAGGGCAAACTATAGCAAGGGCTCGAGACGCAGTCTGAGACCATTGAGCCTTGGATAATGTGACTGGATCCAGGCCAGATGAGGTCGATTGGGCGGCCATTGATGCGCAAAGATCGTATGCATCCCACAAGACCTTCGTCTGTGCCTACGTTGTCCCAGATCCTGGCGTTCACAGAAGTAGAAGAAAAAAAACGTTTAAAACAATTTCCAGGTACGCGGCAGATATCTCTTCTTAAAAATCTTTAAACGTCTAAAGTTGAATGATTCTTGGTATTATCGTGTTTGGGGTTAAGCCCTTTTCATTGATCAATTATAATCGTGCGCATTGCATTGAAGCCCATCAAAAATGAAATTCGAATGGCATTTCGTGGATACAAGCATTTTAGCGTGTCAATTATTATTTTTCGCAATAGCTAATCGAAGAGACCACATAACTTCCAACCAAATCAGATACAGAGACCATTTCCTTGCACACGGAGAGCTTGCAGTTCCGAAGAGAAAAAATAGAAAAAGTGAAACCTTTACATACAACAGTTTTTTGGCCCCTCACTCAGACTGCATGGAAAGACAGTCATCCGGCTATTGGTGATGGAACTTAAAAACATCTAAAAAAATGAGTGACAAGGAAGGAAGAAAGATGCAGGAACACAAGCACTGACAAACGAGATCAATTGATGGGTACTCTATATTTTTGGAAGGAATGCAACGAAGGAAGAAATTGTGCGTCTCAACACGGAACTCACAGAAAGCTCCGGTAACAAATATTTCTGACTTTGCTTTCAGTAACTGCAGCCAGGGCATGATAGGATCTGCTCGAAATTAATAAACTAAAAACAGACCTTAGTTTGTCAGCTGAAAATTCCTCTGATAGAATTCTCTCTGTATATATTTCCTTGAAAAAGAAATAAAAGAAAATTAAAATGACAGAATAAATCCATGAAAAGATAAAATAACAGAAATAAAAAATTTATCAGAAACCTTGACCTCTATTCACCCTAATCTGCAGCGAGAAAGGACAACGAATGTAACAACATTGTTCCTGCAATATAAAACCATAAGAATTCGAACTGTTTGCTGAGTTTAGCAGAGCACAACGCCTGCTAAGAGACGTAGATGAGAAAGTCTCTCAGAACGGAACATCTGAAATGAGGGCCAAGTATGTATCAACTCTGTCCGTGGTTAAGGTGCGAATCTTAATGATAAGCTTAATAAAGCTGCGAGAGAAAATACATTTTTCAAAGCTTAAATATTCTAGAATAGCAGAATTTGTAAACTGATACAGGTCAGGCAGTTTCTAAATGTTCCATACAATTGAAAGCCTACTTTTTGGAATCTCCTTGGACGTATCCAAGGAAGGTTGAGCCTCTGAGATCGAGAGACTTGAGATGGCCCGGAGCTTTTCCAACGGCATCTTCTGCCCCGTCCAGTTGAAGCATGCCGTCCCGCTGGTAGCGTTTAGCGACAACCTGTCAATTGTGTCAAAGCAATCGATTACCGCCAATACCCACACCGTCCAACGGTCGGTTGTCCGACAGAGGCACTTTGACAGCCTTACCAAATGACGAATAATTTCACATTCACACATATAGAGTTATCTTTAAGGACCAACTCTAGCCCTTTAATTTGCAAGAATGGAAGTACTTGCTGAGTTTTAATAGTCGACATACGTTGGTTATATAGAAATGAAAGCCTTGATCTTTAAGCGGTTAGCAGTATCCGCGAAATCATGCGTATCGTACGGATTTGTTTCAGAATTTTACTTTAAAAGTTGAGTGCTTGCCCAGTGTACGTACGAACACAACTCCTACACTGTTTACAATTGCCCTCATCGACGAGATGTTCACGATATCAACTCTATCGTAGGAATTTTTCACCTGTAAATATCTTTTATGAAGAATTACAAAACGCATTATTACTGCACTTGATTATCATGAACTTTCCATTCCTTAGGAAATGCCTCATTCACATCTATGCACGGTAGGATGAAGTCAGTGAGCCTAGGCTTGTTGCCAGCAGCGCTAAAAATTTCTTCGAAACCAAATTTGGTTTCTCTAACTTTCAAAGGGTGAAGTTCAGTTACCTGCCAAGAAAAACTTCTGCTCAATTTTTCGTAGACTCAATCTGCGTACTTAAGAGAACTAACAGCGAGAATTGGTCTCCTGCCAGACCAAATACGAGTATTTCCTGTGAAGATAATCGCTTCGCCAGAATCCAATTTGAGTTACACATAATGCACACCAATACGAAGCGTTGTGCATTAGAACGGCGCTGCACAATTGCCCCTGGACAGTTATGCACTTCACAGGAAGTTTTTGTACGGCGAATCTCATTAGCGCCCCTCCTCATGGACTCGACAATGTGCATTAGCGCGTATTGGTGCTACGTTGGGCGCGCTGATAACGACTTTAATGCTGCTGCTTTTTCCTCAGGTGACAAAGGTTTTAGCATTCAAGCATTTTATAATTTTATTAGTAAGATGTTAAGAAACTTGCTTATAACTCCTTTGAAATAATTAACTAACGATATTACCTTTCAGTTCAGGTTCTTTGATCTTATTTTCTTAGTGTTGGTGTATCAAAAATTTGATGCGCATAAAAGTTCCCAGAACTTATTTTGCGGAAAGGAATATGAAGTTGGCACGTCATTTTCTAAAGAACTATTCAACTTTAACGTTCTTCAAGTATGACTTTCAGCAGTTGGAACTTCAATAGGGCATACACAGCCGCCAACCCTCAGAACTGAGGACAGCAGCAGCGTTGAAAGAGTTTGTACTCCGAGTGCAGCTCTTTAATATTTGACTGGCGCTGGAGCTTACCGGTGCGGAATGATTACAAATGTAAATTCCTGGCTTACATCGTCCACACTCTGATAGGCATTCTAATTGCAAGGGTTACACGAAGTGTGAAAGAAAAATGATCAAAAAAACACAGTCACATTGTCAATTTTAATTATGAGACTACAGCTGCAAAAAAAAAACTATAATCCTATTACGATTTTTAGTGCAGTTTGAGTTCCATAACGTTGAAATGAACATCACTGAAAGAAGGGGACCACAAATGACGAACGTTTTTGAGCTCTAAGCTTCAATCCCAAAATCACAGATGTTAATTAAGGTCAACTAACTGGGTAACTACGACTGGTTCAACAAATTTTCCTCGCCGGACAATTCCATATCAATCGAAACGCACCATAAGCACAATAAAATTACTTCCATTTAATTTGTAGACTTCAGTGTAGGTCCCAGAACAGGGACAACGTGTCTATCGTTTTGTTCATTTTCGTTCGCTCAGTGACATCTTGTCCCTAGTACAGCGAGCAATATTTCGTAGTCAGTCGTTCAATAATGATAGTTTAAATCTACTATGAAGAGGAGTGAAAGAGAAGAAAGCAAAGTAGAGCCGATATGTGTGCAAGAATTTGTGAGGCCTACCCGTTAGAATTTCATACTTTTGCTAAAATGACATCCAAATTGACGATTTTTGCTACCGTAAGGCATATCTGCACTGTTATTCAAAGCTCGTAAAGGAGTCCAATTTTCAAACTGAATGTTTGCTATAAAGTATACTTCATTCGTGTCAAAGAATAAACCAAACTAAAAAAACATGGAAATTTGTCCATAATAGCTAATAGAAACGATGAACGATAGCCATACATCCACACAAACACACACACACACACTCGTGATCATAAGTATCGCCAGCCACGTCGCCATTTCCGTCCCTTTGTGTCGATTGAAAACGCATGTTTCATTGCCCGGAAGACGTTGCAGCTTTAACAAATCTACTTTCAATATTCCGGAGCGGATTTCTGCGGGATGGATTCTGAGACGGAACGACGGCAACATGATTTGTGAAGATAAATTGTCGACCACAGACACTCGCACGAACGTACCCTGTGGAAACGCTTGGGCGTCACCCTGTGGAGGCTCCTGATGGCCGCGGTACCGGAACCAAGGTTGAAGCGGAACTCCACAAATCCATCAATGACAGCCAGGGAGAGAAAGTCGCCTTCCCCATCCTCCTGCTGTTGAGTGTACAGCAGGACGCCATTCGGTGTGAAGGATCGGAATTCCAGCTCGATCTATAGAGAAAATAACACCCATTTATCAACATGCAACTTTTACCAAAAACCCTAACTGCAAGGAAACTAATTCTCCATCTGATGATTTTTTGTTCAATTTGATTGGAGTGAGCTTCAAATAACGTACCAATAAACTTCAAGTATAAATTTTCATGACTGCATTTAGGGTTGACATGTCCGACGTTAGGATACTGCTAGTTTTTATCAATAAAACCACACTACCGAATACACATATTTTCGTCCATAAATTCCTAAATTTCACGTTGCAATTATGAAACCTTGTTCGTTATTTTCTCATGTCACAAGATCCCCTATCTCGAATGCGATTTTCCTTGGCAATACCTGAACTTTATTGTAGGCTTTAATTTTCTTGATCTCGAGATAGGAGGTGCCTTGAAACGAAGGTATTTGGTAGGGAGGCTTGTGGTGGTCGCCACAGAGGGGTCCTGATCGATGAGGGGGGCAGCGGCAGGTGAAGCCCCCCTTCAGTAGAGGTTGACATGTGGCCCCTTCATGGCACGGAGACCGCGAGCACGGGTTCATGGTCGCCGCTTCGTGGCCCGGGGCGTTGTCTGCATCAAACATCAAGGTCATCACGTACAAAATTGAAATACTGAAACAAATTGTAAGTACCAAATTCGCATAATGGGTCCATCAGAGATAGAATAATGCAATCTGGTTTCACGAAATGGACGGCAACTTGGATGTATCATGAAATTTCTGCGTAGCTGACGTCGGCTGCCGCAGGTCACAAACTCTGCGCACTGTGTTTTATATCGTGAAATCTCAAATTTAAGGAATACTCAGCTCAGAAACCGAGTAATTAGAATCGCCAGGGCAGCAAAATAAACGATAGAGTGTTTGTGTACGAATCACGTGTATTCCTCTGCCCTTGAATCAGAGAGAGGAATATATTTTATATTTTTAAACTCATCAAACAGAATGTGAGAAATACACATCGAAAGGTTCTGTAGTGCTAAAAGTCACGTCTGGCTAATTTTCGTTTTGCGGAGACACAAAAGGGTCGCCTATTTCATCTCTCCCACAATAAAATAACGTGCTTATAGAATTCTTTCTCTAACAAAATAGACGTTGTACTGTACTCGGAGACCTGTGGTAATAGCTTAAGAAACTTTAATTGCCATAATTCAACATCGTGCAAAGTTTCTCAGAAAAATCCAAACTGATAGCTGCCGAGAAAATTCAAATTCTAACACAAGTATCGACATGTGTTTTGACGTCAGTGGACAGAGCGAGAGACGCAGAGGAACGTCCGTGGATTTATAGTCCTTGGTGACACAAGCACTGGTGCCGGCGCAGTAAACTCCCCGCCTTGTTTTGGACAATGGAAGAGGGACAATGAGAATTGTATTGGGGGACGAGAATTGTAGAACAGTGGACGAGTGAGTGATGGAACAAACAAGAAGTTGATTGCTTCAAGGCTGCCCTCTTACTGAGTATGCAGATGACGATGGCTTGTCGAAGAATTTTGAGACAAAACTGATGAGCCCATGGAAAATTGAAGAAAGCAGTGAAATTCAGTTGCAGACTTGTTACTCATTCGACTTAGGTCAACGAGGAGAATTATGTGATGAATGTGGGCACTACTGCTTTTAGTAGTGTTACTAGGACAACTAAAAGAAAGATCATGCTCGAGTGTATTTCAGTTTTTGATGGCGAAAGTCAGTTCTTATCTAAATCTAGCTGCGAAACGTTGCAGTTGCTTTTCGTTCCTCAATGTTTTTATTTGTTTCTATCAATAAGGTATGGAATTTTACGCCCTTTCAACAGTTAATTGGGAGAAATGTTTGAGTTATGGTGTAAGTTAGATCTCTCAAGCATTGATTTTTCATTGTTCTAAACTTTACGGCAAGCAAACGATCAGCTCTTCCTGTGTGTTATTTGTGAATCTTCCATACTTTTAGCTTTTTATTTATGTCAACATTAAGAATTTATATAATTTTATGTGCAGTAAGCAGTTATTGATGAGCTAATGCCGAATAAAATCCATATAAGCTCTCTCATCATCTACGGACTATGATCATTCCTCAAGTTCACAACAAGTAATGTTTCGCCTCGAAAATGGAGAGATATTGAGGTGATAGAGCTGTTAATTAAGCCCATCCAACTGAGTAGGTACTACCGATTTCAATACATTTTCTTCACCGGGCAATTCAATGCTTATCGCTGCGCATAATAATAGAAGACGGGACAATACCCGTTTATAATATCGTCAATACCAGACAATACCAACAACAGCAATGAATATTTTTTATGTGTCTACATCATGTTTGCCATCTGCAAAGCCACCACCACGACCAGTGAAAACCAAAGACCAGCAACTGAAATATTTCTTAACTAATGACACAATAACATCACTGACTGACTTTACCCTGAGAACGAATCACTCAAAAATATGAAAATCCTAGATTTTTCAGATGTGAGGAAAATTTGCAAGTTTTTATGACTGAGAATTATGAAAAAGAAGAATTGACTGCGATAATAAGAACCAAATCAACATTGTACTTACCTCTTGTTCTTTCTCGCTTCAAATATAGGATCAGCGCATTACTAAGTAGGCTTTTAAACTCGAACAATGGATTAAGCTTATAGCCTTAATTTCTTAAGGTGATTTATTCAGCCCTGAATTATAACAACCCCATTGATGGTATGATTGAATTAAATTGTTACCGCTCTGCAATCACCAGAACTTCAAGACTACAGGAAAGCTAAGAAATTCGATTTTCTGACAATTCATTTGAAACTTTTGCTGAAAAACATTATTCATTGAAGGATTATTGCTTTGCCGTTGAGTCATTCCCACAATGTAGACATGGTTCTTCCAAGTACGAGAAAGCTGCAGTCTATCACATCATCTGTAAATGCGAATGAACTGATCATTAAGAGACTTTCAGAAAATCCAAAGTAAACAGCAAAAGGATGTGTTTGTTGGTGGACGATGTAAAAATTGGTCCAACTGAGGTTTTTCTGGAAGTGAAGGGAGTGGCTGACTCAAATGAGCCTGACTCAAATGCAACATCAATGCTCTGTGTCATGATGAAATGTCTCCACAAAGGAATCAGCGTTATGATATCAGTCATTAATGACCGGATAGTTAGATAGAAAGTGCAAACAATACTTGTCTTGTGACCATGAAGAACCTTTGGTGCACACTGAAGTGAGTGACTTCATGCAAGAAGTCTCTTACGATTAACTGACGACACCTCATCAAAGCACTTTTGATTTGGTGAGAGATGGACTCTGCTTCGTCAAAAAGCCCGTGCATAGAAGGTGTTGTCGTCAGAGATTGGTTATTATTTTATCTATTATCGAAATGTTCAATGAGACTGACACACAGTTCGACTAATTACGATGACACTTAGCAAATGGACTCCTGAGTGGACTGCAAAAGCTAGAGAAAGTTCAGAATAATAATACTGAGCCCTCAATACATCTATCAAGAAATTTTGCTTGTCTGCTTAATTGATATTCGGTGAGCTAATTCAAATTTTAAATGTTACAGGGATGTCATCTTGGATTTTACCGAAAAACTTCATGAAAAGTGAGTCTTCTATTTATAACGGATATTCATTGGCTATGATTTTCTTTCATTTTCGTACTTTGCCATATTGTGTTTTCTTAAGCGAGCTTTATTGTACGATACAATGGCATTATGATTTTATGAACAGACGGAGAGAAGTTCATGAATGATCTAATGTGATTCTTTTTCGGCATAAGTTTAAAATTCAGTTTTGATGCTGACTCGGTGTCGACTGTGATGCTTACATGGCTAAATTTGAGTGTATAACAATAATAGAAGCTTCATCAAAAGTTCTTCTGTATTCATGATAAGCCACATTTAGTGATGCATCTTTCTTTAATGGTGTTCTGTGCTACGTTTAATTACAAATTTGAAATAGTTTTGATAAAAAATGGATGAAAATAGTGATGGCCTTCGCCAGTACAGCCAGGTAATCAGTTGTGCATGTCCTTCCTTATAGTAGTCCTTGTAAGACTAATATTCGTTGAATTGATTACTCAAATGTGTTAAACTAAAAAATTTGCGTTGTCATGCTGCACCGAAGCGCTTTATGTACTTGAAAGCTAAAAATCCTCAGCGAGTTCTCACTCGAACAAAAATTTTTTGAAATCGTTGACTACTTGAGCAAAAACATGATTACTCCAAAAAACGACCTGGTACTTCATTTTCATTTGTACGAGTAAGGAACGAAAGACATTAAGTAATCAACAGCATTTTTTAACAAATCAGAAGAGCAGTCCTACATCTTGTGAGAGATGTTCGAATAATTTGTGCCTGTACAATGAATAGCAGCGGAATACATTCGAATTAATCGTAACTAATCAAAAACACACTTCTTATCCATTACATTCAATGAAAACGCACGAAGCAAACTCTGTCAACGAGTTGATGATTAATTACTTAACCAAATTAGATAAAACGTGTTCTGAAATATTATCTTGCAACTGTCTACAGGTGAAATCTGAAAGTTGCGCCAATTGACGGACATGCACGATTCCCATCGTAAATCAAAATTTTAAAGTAAGTTTCATTTTGCATCAACAAGCTCGATTACAGAGTGAAAGGGAGCAGAGTTAAATGTTCTGGTAATGTTGCGGCGGACGAGCCTGAACATTTAGCGGTCCTGGGCATCAAGCGCACGGGAATGCCTCCATGCAATCCTGAGCCAAACAAAAAAGCAATATCCTCTCGTGCGATTCATTAGGGTGCGGCAGCCCCCATCATGTTTCATTCTGAACTAGGAAACATTTCAAGATTTCGTTATTGAATGAAGTGAAATAAATGCAGGCTAGGCTTCGAGTTTCAAACTACAAACTTGATCTCTCCGGGTGGGGTTATTTGCTCTCGATTGATTTGAAGAAATTCACCGCTATTGACTGTCGTTTAATTTCATTAACTGGGTTATTTACCCTGGGTAATTTACCTTGAATGATGTTCGAGGAGATCTCGTTAGGGAGCATTTTCACATTCGTAGAATTTTGAAAAAAACATTTTGGGTAGGAATGCATCTTTGAAACTGTGTTCACAGTTTAGAAATAAACAAAGTTACTTTGCTTTAATAAATTACTTAACTTGATATTACAACTTCGTTCAACAATTGAAGAAGATGTTAGTTCAGATTTTTCACATTACTCATGTCATCCAAAAAAATACGTCCTGTTGGAAATATTTCAGCAAAAATTAATTTGGCACTTAAGAAAACAAAAGGTGGAGCAGCTCCAAAAATTAAACTAGACCTATGATTTTCCACACGCATTGATATGTTTTTTAAAGATTTCCTTGCAAAACGGAATTCACGTGGGAAAATCTTGTGATACGGTGAGCAGAAAGTACATGGGGGAAAACTTACGAGCACATTGTAGATTCGCGGTCAGGAGGAAGATTCTGCGCGACTTTTTCTTTAAGTGGAAGGATGGCCGTTAGGATGGAGAAGACACAGCAGGCAGGCAACATAAAGCCGCTCATGACGGACGTTTACTCTCAGCTAGCGCACGCTTTTACGACCGCTCTTTAATATCGCAAATCTAAATGGCTGGTGCAATCCTAGTCGTTATGTTATCATCTGATGTCGGATGGCCGAGTTTTTCAGCTAGCAGAGTTTCAAATACATGACATTGGAATTTATGACCAAGATTAAAATGCAAAGCCTGACACCAACGAATCGTTTCTCATATCCGCGGCTTAGGCCATGCAGTTTTTAAAATAACTTCAGTCAAACGAGTAGCGTATGATTCAAAATTGTAATCACCGGAATTTTCCCCAATTTTGGTGGATCACGATACATTGTGGTTGCCGGACTTCAATCATCAACATTTCTAAATTTTTATGGATGATACGAGCCAGGATATTACGTGGTCCCCTGTATAAAAAGTACATAGATAGTTCACCGGAAAGAAAGAAAAACTTAAATATCCCCCTCAAAGTTCAAATATCACAGGTCATAGTAATTCATTAGTAAGCAATCCATATTAACAATGATTTGGAAGTTTTACTGTAAGATAATTAAGAAAACGCAAAGAATTAAAATGAATAAATTTAAACCCATTGATCATGTACCTTTTAAGAATACAAGTGCTGTAAAAGTGAGGTGTATCGCGAGAGATAAAATAACACACAAAACTGATACGTGCACCAAGTGCATACTGAATGAACACATTCTTCTAAAAATTCCTAGAACAAAGAGTATTTAGACATACCGCTCGTTGAAAAGTTAAAATAACAGCTCAAATATCCTTCCGCAGGTATAAGGGGCAACTAAAACAGCGAACATTCATGTAGATTCTCCTAACCATAGAATGTTGCTTTAAAAAGTTTAATTAAAAGGAGCAGAGCATGCACACGGAAAAACTATATGACAACTAAAACGTTGATAACTACCACAGGGCACGAACAAATTTACTGAGAGCGAAAAGTCAGGGATTTAGAAACTTACCCTCACAAAGTCGGTTATCCTGGTTTTGGGTGAGCCCATTCGGGCAGGAGCAGACGCCTTCGATACACTGCAAGAATGTCGGGGAGCAATCTGTGTCAGCTAGACACGTGGCTCCCAAGTTGCCAGTCGCAGAGTATGAAATTCTCGTTGGGTAGAGGACGCTATTCTCCAAAGTTGCGGTGGCCATCATGCCTCCAGTACTGCTAAGCTGGTCAGACTCTGACCAGTGGGAGCTGACAGTATCCTCAGAGTTAGTCTTGCCCATACCGAACCTAAAGTTTTCTTGGTGGTCCCTCGCTGTGCTCTGTCTCTCTGAGATATTCGTGTGCGCTAAATTCGGCGTGTGTTGGCCATTAACGTGGCGGGTTTGGCTCTCTGCAAACCTTCTGTTCTCTGGGGCACGCTCATTTCCTTGGAGTGTTACAGGACTCATTCTATCGGGGATCTCATCTGCGGGGCTGATGTGATGGGGAAGGAGGTGGCGTGTCGACTTGGCTGCTTCTTCCCTGTGAGGCTCGGTCGATAGGGCCGCTGTGGAGCGACCAAGAGGATTTTCAGTCACGTTATCCGATTGGTTAGCCGCTTTTTTATGATGTTACCATTGGCCAGTGTTCCATATTAGGTTGTGTGTTAAGGGGTTATATGGTCAATGATGTTTTCATCGAAAGTAAAATTGGCTGATCTTCGAAATAAAAGTTTACAACATAAAATATAAATTAAAAGCGAAAAATGTTAGGTGACAGGTTTTAAGATATTTGGTCTAATGTGAATTAATAAAGATATACACAACGATAGGGTGGCAAGTTTTTTGAAGATAGGAGAAATAAGGATAGAACAACGCTGGCAAACAGAAATAGAAAGGGTAACAAAGAAACATATTTGCACAAGTTTTGCATGACTGTCAATAGAAACTGGTAGGAAACGACCCAGAGAGTAAATATAAAGTACATAGTTTGAATTGTTTGAATATATCGTATTCAGTTCCCACAACCCTAATGAACGATATAGTATTTCACGGAGTATTACAAATTGTTTCATATCCTAAATTGAATAAACTATATATGGCACTCGGTGAAAGTTGACACTGAGGGCAAAAAACTTCTTTCGAACGCCCATAACATACAATTTCAAATTGTTGATTTGCGTCGTATAAATTTGTCGTTGACGAAGAGGGGACATATGCGATGTATACTAGGATTAGACGCTTAAAGACAAAATATATAACCAATAATTAAGCAGATATTTTCTGTACAAGGATCAGCTTACTATTTGTATAATATTAAATTGATAGTAAGGTGAAAACAGCGAACCAAGTTGCAACCACTAAAAATAGCATGCAAGGAGCTTTCGCAAGCTCTAGGTGGACATTTGTACAGAGTTGTTTGTTGTTCACTTACGCAAAATCAAACCTTAGCAGGTAGTAAGGAAATTAAGAGAAATTTGATATAAAAACCATTCAGGAAAGTTCATTTACAAAAGATGGGATGGACGAAAAAGGGAAACAAATCAGAGAACACGGAACAGTGTTTGGATAAGTTTAAATTTGGCCAATATTCTTGGTGAATGTATACTAAATAGTTGGTATCAAAATTCTTCATATATTCAATAAAATTGGGTTATTGAAAAAATTAATACTAGAAATTCTGTCGACTCCACGTGTTCGTGTAAACCGACCCAGAAAGTCTTAACGAATGTGTCTGGTGGTGGTTGGAAGGAGTCTGTGAGCAACTAGTACTTTTGTTCGCACAGTCTTGCATGGAAGGCTGCATCGTCTTAGTCCTGTGACACATGTGCCCAACTCTCCGTCAGGGTATGAAATTGGCATCCTTGAAGAGTTGAAGGCAATTCAAGTCGACGCGGAGACAGTCCACCGCCTTGCTGAGATAATCTTGAGCTTTCCACGGTATAATCTTTAGCACACTATAAAGAAGGCGGACAATTGAGTGCCGGTGCAGGGCAAACGGAGTGCAAAAGCAGTGGTCATTGAGCATTACGAGGCAGTGCGCAAAAGTGAGCAAACACACAGGGGGAAGGTACAAGCAGTGAAAATAGGACTCAAGGAAAGAAACTTCCTCAGGGAATTAAGGTCTCGAGAGGATGGAATTTTATAAGAGGATGAATATCTAAGTGAGTTCACCGTATACAAACGACGTC
This sequence comes from Orchestia grillus, assembly GCA_014899125.1. NCBI lineage: Eukaryota > Metazoa > Arthropoda > Malacostraca > Amphipoda > Talitridae > Orchestia > Orchestia grillus. The sequence goes on from VOMN01093819.1 coordinate 38,115, forward strand.
ACGCTTCAATGAACTGATTAGTTTTATTGCGTGTGGGACATGATGTAATGGAATCTCGTGGACTGTATGGAACTACCAAACTGAAATATCACTACAGGACTAAGTGGCAGTTACATCCCGATTTCAGGACAATAAAATGCTAACTTACATCTGTTAAAAGTTGGACCATTTTCGAACGATTTCATGAAAGTATTTGTTGGTAACTGTTTATAAATATCACCTTATTTTGGAGCCGCTTCCGCTATAATGATGAATAGATTATTGCACTTTTTATTAAGATCCAACAAGCATAGTGCAGAAATCAGTATCGGAGTACAAATACCATCAACTATTTGTTAAACTCGCTTGAATATAATTTTTTCAAAATTTACTTTCTCTTATAGTGATTTGTTCCAATATTTCAACATACGATACAATTATGATAAGATACAAGGAAAATATAGTCAAAAAATAATGAGTCTACAACTAATGTAATCTTGACTAAAAATAATGAGAAATTGATGTACAAGAAAAAAGTCTCTGGAATGATTCGAAAATGAAAAGAATGAAAATACAAGAAGGAAATTAAAAAGAGGAGAATCATGCAGAGGAGATCGAAATCTATAGCACGCCACTTCAACGGAAGTTTCTTGCTACACAATATTCATAATTTAGAAACGACTAAAAACTAAATCAAGTATAATACTCTAGGTCTAACAACATCTAGCATATTTACAAACTAAAACACATACATACAGCGTAACTAAGAGACACGAAGTGCATTAGGTGAACTCAAAGTCGTTTCAAGTCTTCACGTTGCTACCTACTTCGAGTTAATTCCTCAGAAGTGAAAGGAAATGTTGTAAATGAACGGAATCAAAAGCTCATGCCTGACAATGGGAACTCTGGGAAGTGGAAGTTAGCACCTGACAAAAGGCGCACTCACCCGGTAAATTACAAGGTCCGAGTCCCTCAGCCACGACGTCTTTCTGGTAGCGACATGCAAAGAGCTTGAGGTGACATTCAGAGCCGTAGGTCTCCCCGTCAGACCCGCACACGGGCGTTACGTTGCTTGAGTCAGCTGGGCACTGAGCGTCACACACGCACTCCACCCTAGCGGCCATCTGGTGGCAGTGCGCTCCAAAGTAGCACTGGAGCTCGTCGCAGCTGCTCGGAGCTGGAGTCGCGTGGACGCTTTCTGTCGAGGTCGTGGAGTGGAGGAATTAGGATCGACTGTTAGACTTGCTCGAACAGAACATTTTGGCTAAAATCAAAATGAGTTTCAAAAGATAAACTACCTAGCAAGCGTTGTTATAGATATATTCGGAAATATCTAACTAAAAATTACATTGAAGTGTATTAGAACTCTGAGATCAAGCTTTTTGCCCCCCAATATAAGTCAAAATTAAATTCCCTGCTAGCGGAGAAAATCCCCTTCGCAAGTAATGAACTCGCGTTGGATTTAGTTGCAGTTCTCGAGAGTTTAAAGAATTGTTTCAGGACAATATGGCCTTTGGAACTCAGGCACAATAGTGTGGCCAGCCTAATGTCGCTTATATTGGACGCTTTTAACACAAATGCACCGCCACCTACCATGAAGCTTAAAATAATTCTCAGAAATTGACACCGTGGACACTCTAGCAACTCTAACAATCCAGGGATGCAAGTGATAAACCGAAAATGTATTGTGGTCCTCACGCCCCACGAAAGCTCAAGCCACATACTAAAGTGGGCAAATTATAACCTGTGAAATAGAGATGCGTGCTTGTAAAGTGTCGGCCAGGCTCATTTTGGATTCGCAAACGAACACGAAGAGGCCAACTGCAGCTCAGATTAACGATGCGCTGACGTGACAAAGCTGATTTCCACAAACGTGTGAGGTTGTGACGTTAACAGATCGGCACGGCAACCTTTATGAGATTGGACGAGTCGACCAGGAATTAGGTCGCGTGATCTCAGACAGTATCAATTAGCACTGTCAAGTTATGTTGAATGAATGTCTGTCAACTGGCCTAGCGAACAGTCTTCAGAGTCCAGCTTGAGATGAACACGATGCGACCAGCGCACACAGCAGCATCGTGGGGATAATGAAGGAGATGCAGTCCACGAGCTCATGGCTTTATGAGTTGCATATTTGAAAGGACGAGTTCATTATAGGTAATACGTCTAAGTCATTTTTAAACGTTTCCTCGGTGTACACTCCTGAAGCGAACGTTGAGAAGAGCGCGGTGACTTCCAGTCAGCACAAATATTTTAAATAACTCACTCCATTCTGCGTACAACTGTGCGTATTGTTCGTTCTTGTCCACACCGAGGGGGAAAATAAAGCAGACTACGGAAAGCGTCCGCTTTATCCTGTCCGTAGTACTTCTATTGAGTAGAAATTTATCAAGTGACATTTGTGCAAGCAACGAATTTTTGAGACCAATGTGAGGGAACTGCATGAGTAGTATGCTCGGTACATTGCCTAATTATTAGCTCTAGAACAAAACGATGGAAAAAATTTCCGAATTTATTCACGTAATCTCTTACGAACAGGGAAAACGCATGAATAAAGTTGCTGCGGCTATTTATTTTTAAAAGGAAATACACGCATATTAAATTAAAAACGATTGTGACAGCATTAAAATACACACCACACCATGAGTACATGGGGACATCAACGAAGGGATAAAGCCTAGATCATAGCTTATTTTTCTATACCCCAATCAGATAGTTAAATTTACCTACAGTTGCAACGCGAAGATAATTTACAATATTTGACCCACTATAAATGTGTCGAATTGTTGCTGAAACACTCCATACAAAATCGATTTTTCATCTTAACACGTATGTATAAATGATGTGACAAGTCGGGTACCACCAGTCTTCAGAACCTAACACGCGCCATAGTGAGTTTTGACTTGAGCATTAACTAAGAGAACATGACTATACGCTGCAAGGTTTTCTTGGAGGCACGACCTAAAAAGAGCCTCGCGGTGTTATATGTACTATAGTTTCTTCACGGGCAAAAGCTCCTATATCTTTAGCAAACTGAATGTCTGCATTGTTAATGAGAGTAGTAGAAGTAAGTGATACGGTGACATTTTCGAACTAAGTCCTACACAAATATTTACCCTGCCTTCGTGTAACCTCCATACCCATAATTTCTTTAAAGTGTATCAGTAGCCCAGTTTCAATTCAAAAGCACGATTTTAAAGAAGCACAAATATTTCGCATAGCCACTGAGGTTCAGCCAGCGATTTCACCCTGATTTCGTATGAAGAGACAAAATGACACAGCGATGCCAATTTTATTACTGGGGCACAACCAGCTAAGACAAGGGTATATAGAAGATGCACAGCGAGTTCTGAGTGGTGAGTAGTTTAGGAGGCGTAAACTGCAATTAAGAAGTTCAGGTTTTGAACTGAATAAATGGTAGCTGGTCTACCGAAAATAAATTTGGTCAATCTCAAAACCCATTCTCTGTCTTTTTTAAATACTGTGTTCTTCTTACATATTTTTCACCGAAACCAAGAAATACTTGCATGCAGTCCACAAACTAAGTAAGACCAATTGTTCCGATAACGTCATTGATCGGAGGACTAAAATATAGTTCTTGAGATAGGATTGTATCCCTAATATATTATTTCATTCAGAATATATTCTCCAGATGCTTCAACCATGATAATCTATTGAAATATTTCAAAACACTTGAGACATTCAGAACTCACCTGGCTGGCAGCCTTTAGGACCAAGCACGAGCCCATCAGGACACATGTTGCATTTCTTGCCTCCTATTCCAGGCTTGCAGACGCACTGGCCTGTCATCTGTTCGCAGTCATCCCTCACGGACCCAAAAAGCGAACACCCGCAAGCTGCACGGAAGAAAGACCGCGATGAACATTGCAGTTGAGTTATCGCTGATGAGATGGGGCCGGCCGCAAAGCCTTAATTAAGAGACCGTGATGTTCGGACGTAGGGTTAATTAGCACAAAATAGCTCTGCCTTTTTTGCGTCATTTTCGGAAGCTCTTCTGATGCATCAGAACTGACATCCTTGAACATATTAAACGTCACTTAGATTACAGCAGCAGTGTGTATATGCAATATAACTGATTAGATTTAGATTCGATTTCAGGAATAGAAAAATCCGTAGTTAGTCATGGCCCCAGGTTTTTCATATGCAGTAATGTATAATTTGTGCTCAAACCTTCTTTTGTGGGCTTTGTAACGTACGTTTTCTCTAGGTACGTGACGTTAAAAGCGGGAAGCAAGCGAAAGTGCAGCATCTTTCTATGTTTTTCATTAAGTGCATTTACAAGATGTAAATGCTAAATTTTTCAATATTTCTGAACGCCGAAATACAACATAAGCTGCAAATTTATCTCTGAGACCCGAACTCCAGCGGAAATTCTTGTGGCTTCAGACACTCAATATCGTTGCTATTAGTTTGCAATAAAATCCCCGAATAGGCTCATTAAAGCACTGATATTGGCAGAACCGTCAATGCGGAGGCCAAGGTACTCACGCAAACATCCATCGCTGCCTCGTTGAATCATAGGTAGTCCCCAAAATCCAGGCTCGCAGCGATCACATTTGGTGCCTCCGACTCCAGGCTTGCAGCGACATTGATTGGTCACGGGATCACAGGTCTCCTCGTGCGCCCCCAGCTGTCGGGGCAACATCAATTGTACGGCCAAATAGGGGCTGCTCAGGGTATACTTAACAGGTAATTTATATCAGTCAATTTCATCAGCTTCAATACGTGAACTTTATATGGTAAAGCTTGAGTTAAACTAATTCATTAGAATGGTGTAGAATTATTCATTTTTTGAAAGCTAGTAGTTTTATCTAGGTTAATTTAGAAATAAGACAAATAAAAGTTTATAAATTCAATACGTCTTCACTACAACTAGCACTGTAATTATTAATTGATTGATGTTCCGATGATTTTTCTGCTATTAGCTTTTCTATAAAACGAGAAAATTTATCTCAGTGATTGCAAAAACTGTTTTCTAACGACTCTCTATGAGCTTTCTAATGATCATGATGCTTAAAATGAAGTAATCGAAGTGCAACTCTATGCTTAGAGCAAACAAGGCAACATGTGAATGTATCAAAGTTCCTCCTAGCTCTACCAGTACCACCAATTAAAGAAATGCTGGACATTGTATCACTCATCAGTAAATTACGCCTTTCATTTTGTACACATCCACTAGATACATTCTCAGATAAATGCAAAAACTGTGCATTGAGTTTTAAGGTATTTTCAAAGTTTCTGGATAAAATATTTATAGTACCTTTTCGAATACAAAGAGATCCAATTAACTTGCGCTTTTTGTTTTACCGGAACTTAAGTGCTGCGTGAGATGCATAGGCTCGCAGGTAAACATACCTTGGCGAGTATCTGGGGAAAATTTAGGAACAAAATAATCGCATAGATAATATTTCCTCCGATTTGGAAATCGCTTTGGATTGCCGTGAAAGTTTAAAAAGAGTGCGGTTCCATCAACGCCCACTCGCTAATAAATCTTACTTCGTTTCCTCGATCAGCGTCATGGCAAAAAGCATCACATAATCACTTAGTAAAAGTTGTTTACCAGCTTCAGTCTAGGGACATGGTATTTGTCTTCAGCAAGAAAACATTTAAGCTAAATGGTTCGAGCACAGAACCATTAGAGGCTTTGCAACGACCCTTGCACCTCTTTGCCCATTTATTCAGAGCTCAGAGGCGGGCCGTCCCACATGACTTGGATACCAGATAAAGGCCGCCTTGGAAAGGCGGAGTATACGATTTGTTTTGCATTGTCCTCTGGAGCGGCACCCCCACCTTGTGGCACTGACAAATGGATGGACATCCCGCAAAGTTCTGGCCTCGCGCTTCGGTCACGCCGTCCGGGCAACACTGGAACTCTGACGCCCGACATCCCGTTTCCTCAGGGAAGTCCGTCACCGTGTCTGCACGCAGGAAATGAACGGTCGCTCAAAGTCACTCATTTTTCAATGAATCAAATAACTAATAGATGGTCGAGACTCGAGCTCAGAAATGTTTCCGAGGGGAGAGACTTTCTACGTGATATCCAACATTGAGTTTAGGATTTATTTTGCGAAACTTAATTACTCAATGGGATCCATAAATCTTCATATTTCCATATTGTGGAACTCATGAAATATTTTCACTAGCATAAATGAGAATTCCTAGATAATTATCGAGTAAACAGTATCACTCGTTTGTCTAATAATTATATCTGGAACATTCAGATGTACGAGCTCTGATGAAATCTTTCTCTCGTAAAAATATCAATCACCGTAAAAAAGATTCACTTATTTCCTAAATAAAATAAATTTTATGTAAACAGCCATTGATAATATGCACTTGCGTCCATATTCATCCAGGTTGTGAACGAAACGTTAAGAATCTAGAATTAAACTATAGCAATTTTATGGCTCCATAAGCAGTACGCTGGACGCACTAGAATAAATGGCTGGAGTTTAAGTTCACAGCCTGAGTGATTCTATTACTAAATTTATATGAAGTTCGTTCGGCTCAAGTCAATGTTCACTCAAATTCAACAGAGTCAAGTTTGGCAAGTTTTTATAGCCGCAAGATATTTCGCGTAGCCATCCAAGTTTTATTGACCGTGTGTCATATTGTTTATGTTTTATCAATTTGCTAATTAACAATCGGATCTAAAAGCCTCCCTTTACTCGGACAATAGCAAAGCCATTTAATCTTTTATATTAGACAGTGATATTATAAAATTGCTGTTTTTTGCTCGCATACATATATTTTGTGAATCGTATTGGTCTCAAGCTCTATGTCCAAGCTTCAAATATTTCGACCTATTGAGAAAAGCAGACGCTACACCCGTAACTGTTATGCATATCTAGGATTCCACTACTGGCAATACTGCAAAAAGCTTCTAGAAAACAGTTAGAATATCTATTCGCTAAAGAAAACCCTAAATGAATATTGCATTCAATATCGGAACACTGGACAGTGAACAATTGCTCTTACTCAAACAGAGAAAGGGAGGCACACCGTGTAACTGTTTCATGAATGAATTAACAGTAAAACACGTGAAAATCTTTCCCGCTTCAGTCCTCAAGCTAATTGTCTGTAAAAAAATCGGAAATTGATTTTTTTATATGATATCAAGCCATAGTGAATTCCTGAATAAGAACGTAAGATCGTTTTTCCACTGCTTGAACGAGGTTAGACAATAGCTTTGCAAACAGGCGCTTGAGGGAGTTCAAGAACTCGGTCCTCATTTATAGAAGAGTCCACTCTTTGGTACACCCTTCATTTATTTGATGGGGTTCTTTGCTGGGGTACCTGTCGTGCGCACCCATCCAGTCTCACTCAATCTCGAAATTTATGCTAATTTCTTGCAAGACCATCATCATTTGGTCGGCTGTCGGAGCCGAGTACGCCTTTCCAGCACCACTCATCAGCAGCTCGTTTCCTGCTCATGAACACTCACTGTTCTCAAGAGGACAGCACTTGGCGAAAGACAAAGACCAGTGGCAGTAAGACCCTTTCGGACACTCCTCTTTGTCCGGGCCCTCTCCGCAGTAATAGTCGCGGCCTGTCTCAGGGTTCACGAGCGGCGACACGCTGTTGCACGGAATGAGCTCGTAATCTGCGACACAGCAACGAAAACGTCACGGTTACCTGCAATCGGTGATTGGTTATCACATCCATTACAAATCGAAAATTTAAAATAACTTGTGACTTTTTTGATGTATTCATGGCTGTTAAGAATCCACATTGTAAGTTTCAGGATTAATGGTCACATAGATACATATTTCGTAAAAATTATAGCCTTTCATTTATATCTGATTGTTATTTTTGAGGAGACGGACGGTCATGCGATGTTCGTTGATGTAGTTCTTTCCTAAGCACAATATAAAAAATATTCATAAGGTTTCTTTGTAGTTTTAAAATTCAAATATGCGGGGAATTAATAAGGAAGACTTATTTGATTTGTTCCATTGTATACAGTGGCTATCAAAGTTGCTATTCACGTTTCATTTTTGTGTGCAAGACGGTGCCTCACCAAATGGAAGACTGCAAGTTCGTGAGTTCCTCAATGGAACATTTCCAGACCATTGGATTGGAAGGGACTGACCAATTCTTTGACCAACACGTTCGCCAGATATCCATCTTCTTAATTTCATTGTGCGGGGCTATGTTGAAGATATCGTGTATCGAGCAAAGGTACGGGACATTACTGAGCTAAATAATTGACACCAAAGACGAATATGACCGTTGTTGAAGCAATGCTACAATGAGCCAGGTAAGAGCTCGTGTACCGTCTTGAGGTGCTTCGTGTAAATAATGATGCCAATATAAAAGTATATTAAATAAAATAAATTTCCATGTTCTAGGTTTAAAATCAAATAGTCGAATGAATTAATCTTTCCATTGTTTATGTAATTAAAGTTTAAAACTGTAAAAAGGGTTTATGAACTCGCTGTAAATTTAGGAACAAACTCCTTCAACAAACATCGTATGGTAGTCAATAATCGCTAAAAAACAATTAATGATTTAAAATTGCTGGCTTTCAAAAATTCAAAACAGACTCCGCAGCGCGAAATTATTGATTTGTACATACATTTCGCAGGTATGGAAAATTAGGTATGAATTCACACATAAGAACAACAGCCGAGGGAAATTTGAATCATTCATACAAAAGTTCAGGTAACTACTGCGAAACATAAAATCAAAACAAGTTATGCTAAAAAAATGTAGTTTTGATCGTAAATTTGGAAATAAAAGAAATGCAAATTCAGAAAAGTAGAAGTTCATGCGACCCACGACAACGAAATAAACTATAAAATTGCTAGCGAACTCGAGACCGCCGAGACGGACTGCGTCTTAGTCTCGTACGACTGCGTTTCATTGTCTTATGATCAATCAAAACGCCCGAGTTAGAGCAACGATTAGTTTAAAAAAATGAGTGCGCAAAAAAATAAGTACTGCATGCGGTTAAGAACCAACAGTTGATTAAAGAATAGGGTGCATAAGAATTACCGCAACTGATTTAGTTAACATCATGAAAAATGCATGCCATAATGATTAAACGTTGCTGAGATATGACGGGAGAGAAACCTGCGAAAGGAAAGAAATTAAGTAAACAAATTCTAAATATCGGCGTGTAGTAAACAAATAGAAAAAAAAGAATAAAATGTGGGAACATATTTACTCCTGCTGAATGCTCAAACTGAATAACCAAATAAACGCGCGTGACGGCTTCGTTTGCAACTGAAACAACAAATAAAACGGTTCTAATGTGCTTCCAGTCAAGGAACAAGCGTCGATCGTTGTACCTTCGCAAAGTTCGAGAGGACGCAGGCGCAGTTCGACCTGTCTCTGACACGCCTCTCTGTTCATGGCACACTCGTTTGGATACATTTTGAGGTCACTGGCGCACACAGGCTCTGAAGACGCGAACTCGGCCTGGACGCAGTCGATGGTGCACGAGCACCGCGGTAGGCCATCTTCCAAGATGACGCACTTGGACCCGAATTCGCAGTTCATGAGGATGCACGGATCAGGCGGAGGGGTCGGTGGGTTGTCTAAAATAAGCGGAGGAAGTTCGACCGGAGGAAAAAGAATGGTTCCTTCCAACGGGGTTTTGCCTCCGTTGATGTTGTAGGCGGTGCCGTCAATGTTGTAAGTATAGGGCCGACCTTCCTGCATTCCTGGCGAGGTATCAAGGAAAGTCTACGTAGGAAAAGAAGGGAGAAAGTATTTTATGATTTTAAGGCTGAGAGCTCATGCTTTAAGAAATTAATGGTTATTGAGAGAGAAATTTTCTTTTCGTCTAAAGAGGCTATGTCGGTACGAGAAATAGAAGGCGTCTGCATGTGTACATTCATGTCCCTTTGCACGCGACAGCTAGAAATGACTACTCTCAACTGATTTTCATCATTAAAATTAGCGGAGTTGCACCTAAATAACTCATAACCGTTCTTAAACTAGAGACCACGTAAGAAGAGCTGAGACTGAAGAAATATTTTTTCATCGCAAGCTGCCAGTAGCATGATTTAGAGAAAGGATGACGTTGCACGCCTGTCGCTGGTACTTATCCATTGGTTCATTCATGACTGGAATTTTACAAGTCCCTTGGGAATTTATTATTGCATTAATGCAAGCACAAATATAATATTGTTGTACGTCAATAACAAAGATGCAAGAACTACATTAGAATTAAAATTTATGATTTGGTTCCGATTATGCTACGAAAATTACGTAAAAAAATAAATAAATTTCCCGCATTTTTTCCTTTTCTAATCGCCAGCGTTAGTTTAGGTTCCTGGTCCAGTATAGTCCTTCTCTAAGGAAAGTTAACAGTTAATTAATGCACGTAGTATTCTCATGAGTTCTCCGTACGAGTTCCAAACTCTTTTCTTCAATTCCTTAAATGAAAGTATGAAAGCACTCAGCGTAATTAGGCAACAAACAAAATTCAATTGTAGCTGAAAATTATGAAGCATTTTCAGATATCCTTCATTTGGTTGCTCAAGTTTTAATGGAAGCATTAGTGTCAGCATTGCTTAAATGGATCTGAACTGAGCTTACAATAAATATATTCACAATTGAATGTCGCTTCAGTCCACTTGAAGATCAATACATGAAACTAGCATTTACCAGAGCTATTCAGTTTTTCGTGTATAATACGACGACCAATAAGGTTGTAAGTGTGAAAAAATAGTAATTTAGTTAGTTCTAGAACATCAGGAGTTTTGTTCAGCTCAGAGTTTTTCCAGTTCTACTAAGCTGCAGAAATTAGGTGCCAAGAAAGATAGATCTTAGCCATTTAAAGCATGTTGGAATTTTGTGATTCACCCCGACTTTTTTGACAATTAATCCACGTCCTTAGAATAACTCAACTTTGTACAGTTCTACGCGAGACTTCTGCGTTTCAAATAGAATCCTACAAGTGAAAAAAATACCGGGTGGTGCATCTTTGAAGTTTTGCAAACTGCACCGCTGTGCAAGTACAATTGAGTGCGTTAATGTGTTTGCTCACCCACTGTGGACCCGAAATTTCACCCATACAAGCACTGAAGAGACTTTTTAGCCGACCCATACTTACCGCACTCCGAGCTGCTGTAGTTCTGATACGTGTCGCTGCCCTACGGCTGAAAAGCATAGTAAGCTTAAAAACATTCACGCTGGAGGCAGTAGTTTACTCTCATTGCTGACGTTAGGTGGTATTCCCAGCACGTTGAGGATATGTTTTGGGTTTAACACCACGGCTGCGCATATTACATTACTTTTCGAGCGAAACGTAGAGCCCAGCAGTCATAAATTTCATTGAACTCTCAGCTCCGTAAACACTGTCTCCTTTAGTCCTAAAATCGCGACCCGAGATTTAGTTTCAATTCTTGCGCGCCTCATACAGAGTTGCTTATCGTACGCAGCACGTGCTGCGCCGCCCATACCATTTTAGTCGAGGGCACGCCTTTGGCATTTTTAACTCACTGACTCCGGACGATCGCGCCTCCGAGCATTCTCCAAAGAAAGCCACCCTCAGGGCAGGTTGTCCAATCTGGCACGCCATCCTCTGCATCATGCATTCGTTGAGGAAAGTAACGCCGTTTGTAGCACACACGGGCTCCTTTGTGTCTGGACACGAGGTCGGACAGAGGCATTGGCCCGCCTCACAATGGGCTCCGTACTTGCATTCCACGTGCTTGCACAGGTCTGGCAAAAGAAAGCGAGAAACAAATCTTCTTTGTTGTCTCATATTTTGGGAGACATTCTTCTTGACCAAAGGAAAAATATTAATTCTCGAATTTTAGACCGGCGCGGAAAGAAAAGTTAAGGAGTAAAATACTTTAAGGTTACGAGCTTTCCTGCCACAATAAATTAGTTTTATCGATTACGAAAGAAAGGTGAAATAGACTTGTTAATTGTTATTATTGTTCGTTTGTTATTAAACTACAATACCCTTGATTGCCCGGGAACCTTTCACCCTGGATCACGACACGCTCTCTGAAGCCCATCTTCTTCACGATGGCCATAGATTTTAGTGCACTCCATCATATTCATATCTTAATCTGATTAGTTTATAGAGGTCAAAAGATTAGATGAAGAACCAAATATTTTACTCAAAATCTACGCATTTATCTAGCATGAGAAAATTATGGGTTATGAAATGCGTCAAAATAAAATGATTGAATGCACTAGACACTGTTAGATTCAAATGTGCGGTCTTAGAAACGAGAGTAAATTTGGCAGTTCAGTGCAATTGTGTAAAACCAATGGGCATGTCACACTATTTTCACCCTATGAATCTGTAATATTATTTGGTAGGCTCACCGTAGGACAGCGTCAAATATTCCCGCTGGTACACGTATGAGAATGACTGCGCAGCCGTGTTACTCGAAACCTTCTCCCCCACAGGCGCGTAGAACTCAATGCTACACATTCATTTTGTGAACAGATCAACCGAGATCAACGGTCATACGCACCACAGTTTCCACAAAAGCGTTTAATCTTAATGAAAATCGTGTTTTGGCAGCATGATTCGTTATTCCTCAGAAAACCTGATCAACTAAGCACACACCACAGTTTCCATGGGTAAATTTCAGCATACGTACAAAAGTTCGTAATGTGGTAGCATTACTATAGTCCTTACTCACAGAACGTGATCAACAAATGCTCGCACCGCTCTCCACAGGAATATTTCAGCATACAAAAATCCGTTATCTGATAGCAATACTATATATATATATATATATATATATATTTTATATATATATGCTGAAAATGTGGGTATATATGTGGGTATATATTTTATATATATATGCTGAAAATGTGGGTATATATATATTTTAGGACTAAATATATATATATATATATATATATATATACAGTCTTTACTAACAAAAAGTGATCAACTATTGTATTCACCGTATTTTCACGGGAACATTTCAGCATACAAAAGTTCGTAATCTGGAGCACTACTACATAGTCCTACTCAAAAAACGCTCGCACCACAGTCTTCACCGGAACATTTCATCATACAAAACTCCGTATTCAGGTCATATCATCAGCGTCAACTCACCACAGTCGCCACGAGACACAACATGAATGTCCTCCTGTCGTCTGCACGCCTCCACCTTCAGTTGGCACTCGTTCAGATAGGTCTGCTCGTCTGATCCGCACACTGGGCTTTCAATCTGACGACGAATTCAAAAGATTCGGTAAACATTATGGCAAGAATCTGAAAGTAACTTTGAGCGTAATATTCTGACTAAAGTGATCTAGTTCAAAGCAAGCTGTTTGTCGAAGCATAACTGAATAATAAGTGAAATACGTAGAGTATCTTCCAACATGTTTGATATCGAGAACAAATTCAACTTTTAAACATTTTCAGCTCTAATGATTTCTTGGTACGAAATAAAAATATATCAATGCTGGCCGCCCGCATGCTGTAAAAAATGAAAATGTAATGAACTTTTCCACAGACGTGGAGTGGGTGAGAGCTTCTCTGCTGCTGCGTATTCTCGTCTGCATCATTTGTAAAAGTAGCCTAGGAATTTCACTAAAACATTACTACCGCATGAAATAGTAAAGTAAATGAAACAGTATTAATGACAACTCAGGACTAAAAAGAGACGGACAAGGGTTATCATTAACGTCTTCAGATGCCGTCGATGTTAAAGGGTGTTTATTAATGGAATGAAAAAAAAACGAATTTTATCTATTGGAGCGATATAGGTGTGAATATTACTTATGTTGCAGTTGAAATTAAACAAAATATACCCACCCGGTCTCCATAGCCAGTTCATTGACTTGACAATATAAACCTACAAACCGCTTGAAAAATCCAATGTGAAATTCATTGAACATTTTCCTTAGGCACTTTTTAGGACTAACGTAGTGAACAGAATTGATCATTCCACGAATACTTTTCATTTTAGCTCGGCCGCGGGCATTACGCCTGCAGTTACTTCCTATTGCTTTTTGGAAAATACTTGAAATTGTTGAAACGCTGCCGTGTCCTCTAACAGATGAGCACCCATTAAACTCTGACGTTCCTGATAATCCTGAACATTTATATCAGCCGGACGAAAGGTCAAATACAATTCGTGAGAGAAGGAAGCAATTATCTCAGAAATTAATTTTCTTTTAAATTCATGAAAACTCGTATTTGTGAATGGATTATTTAGGGGCTAATTCACGGGCTCTTGTATTTATGAGATCAAACGAGTAGTCAACGCGATGTGAACGTAAAGAAAATGTGGGTTCTGGTAATTTAATAAAGTGTGACGAAACAAGTCTCGTCCACAGTAAGCCCGTGATCACGGACGTACTGTTTCGATTGATATCTCGAGACCGAGGTGGAGTTAGGACGGATAGAAAATTTAATGTATTTCTATATGTTAGGGTACAGAGCTTAAGAAATGAAACAAATAGGAGAAGCTTTATCTTAAACATAGCTCACTTTGAGTGCCGAGTTAAATTCTCCCGTATAAACCTTTAGCCCCAGTATATTATTTAACTCGTGTGATAAAATTTTGCTCATAGACTTTTTTAAAGCTTTTCAATCAATCTTACGAATTTTGAATCGAAAATCGCACCAAGAACACGGCCACAACGACGCACCTCAGCGCAGACAGTGGGACAAATGCACCTGCCAGCGCCCTCAGACGTCGCTTGGCAGAGGCCGAAGTGGCGGCAGTGCTTCTCTTCGCACCCTCCTGAAATGAAAGGCAATTGTGTGTCAGAAAATTTCATTTTCAACCAAGGGATCGAAAGAGGGCGTGAAACGCTGCAGGAGCTTCTTCTCTCCGGACAGAAGCAATGAAATGTATGAGCGCAACTCTGCGGCAATGAAAAGTTGAAGGTACATTAAAGTTTGCATTTTCCCTCTCTACTAAATTAAAAAATATCGGATAATAAGTATGAGTTTCGTGAAAAATAAGAAAGCTTGAGTCTGAGCTACTTTTGTGAATTACATTTTAGCACTGGCCAATAGACTGAAGTATATGCAGGACGCATACAAGCTCCGCATGTCTTCAGACATCGATTTACAAGAGACACGCAACAATACCTCATCTACATCTAGTTTGCAAACAACACAGTATCCTCTAATCATACCATCCAACTTTCATGCCAGTGAAGATAACTGTACCACCAGAGAAATAATTTAAATTTGCAAGCATGGTGAGAAAAATGACTATTCTCTTGCATGAGTATTTGAGTTGTGAACAGTATTGTCAACAAGATTGTTACTCAAGTGCCGTAAAAGATTGAGAAATTTTTACCGACGAATTTTTGACACAGTGGAGAATGAAACATCAAACTTTGCGGCTGCCAGGCGGCTAAAAAATTAATTTTGGAGAACGAATCTTCTATGAATTGCAAATGGCGTGGGAACAAATAATAAATATCCCGATCACCTAACAATTGATGTGTTCTCAAGTATTAAAAATGGAAAAACAGCGTGTAAGAGTCACGTTTCATTTGTGCACATATGCATTCTCTAAATACACAGCCTAGCCAAAAAAAAACCTCATCGTTAAGAAATTAATTAATATTGTTATTGATTGAGTTTAATTACAGTACATCAAATTACAGCTTGAATTCTACTTGACATTAAGCTCCTTGATATTTTATGACTTTAATTATGGCCACGATTGAAGTAGCCTTTCCCAAAAAAAATTCATGTTAAAGGAAGTGGCGATGAGGTACGTATGTTCCTCTCAAGCTCATCTCGAAAGTTCTCAATGGGGCTTAGATCCGGAGGTTGTAGAGGCCAATCTATGTGATAAAAGATCCTTCAGCTCAGAAAACCCTGCGAATGCGAGCGATATCGTCCTGAAACACCCCGTTATCATCAGGAAAATAAAGCTACATTGAAAGATGTTCGTGGTCATAAGTAACTTTCAAATCATCGTGGACCTTCAGTTTGTTATTCCACGGAGTTGCACATTCCAGGCGAGCCCAAAAAAACACCATTACACTGCCTCCTGATGCATGCCTTAGAATATATAAAGAACAGGCGCTCAATTTTTTAGGCCACACAGCATATTTTTGGGTCACGAGGTATGCCTAATAAATTGCGCCAGTGATCGCTAGGTGTGTTATTTCAAAATAACTGAAACGTAACTACTTCGAACGTTGATTAATAAAATAAGTGCACTATCTTCTGATGAAAAGGGCATTGGATTGCGATGGAATTCAATTCATTTCAAAAAGTAAATGCCAGAGTGCCTTCCAACCATGGTATCAACGGGAAACAATGCAGCTATATTTAGACAGTAATCAGATAATCCGAATGCTGCTTGTCGGTGTCGGCATGTTTTTGACATTAAACAAGAAGATATTAAACTTTCGATGCAATATTATATATTCACATTATAGTTTTTTACATCTCTAATTTCCAGCAAACTTCGAGTGTGGCTGAGTGCGCAGCATTTAATTTGACCTTGAAAGTTCGAGTAAATCCTCTTCAAAGAGATGTCAGAGCAATATGCTTCGACCTTGCTCTGTTGTCAGAGTTTTGTTTTGACCTTGTTCAAATTTATTCTAGTTTGGTTGCGAGGCCTAATTTCACACGCTTGCACGTGATGTTGCATTTAGTCTTCGGATCTATCAAATAAATCTAACAAATCCATTTTTTCACATGAATAACTGTGATGCGATAACTTTCACCAAAAAATACACATAAACCGCTCATGTGACAAAAACATGGGAAAGCGCACTCACTGCATCGTCCCTTGTACAAAACATCGATGTCGGTCTGCCGAACGCAGGCCTCGGCCCGTAGGAGGCATTCATTGTTGTAGGAGAGGCCGTCACTCCCGCACACGGGGTCCAGCAGACCAGGGCACGGGGGACACTCGCACACGGGCAGTCCGTGTCTCTCGACGCACACGGCGCCCAGCCGGCATGGGTGACCATTACAAGCACCTCTCCCGCCTGCCCGGGAACGGGGTAAGAATTTTCGTTACCTGTATACCGATGTCGCGCAACGATACTAATTCGTTCAACGAAGAACCTGAAGCACTCACTCCCAACCTTTTCTCATTGGATGACGCACTCGAGTGACAACTTGAATGAAGCTAGTTAAGTGATCAAGAAATTAAGCCATGTTTCTGCGAATGGTTATTAGAGTTTAATGCTCTCCCAGTGCTTGAAAAACATAGTAGCTTACAGTTAAAGTCTCCTCCAAACTCAGAAAGCATTAGAGTTTTATGAAAGAAAACATGTGCGAAAGAACTGTTTGGTTCTACTTCCAAACATCACTTTAGCTTCCAAGCAATTTGTGTGAGATTGCTCAATAATTCTTGAGCTAACAGGATTCAGCGGAGAAAGTTAGCGAAGTACTGCATAAAAGCCTAGGCACTGAAGTTAAGAAAGGACATTGCAGCTCCTTTTTAGGAGGATGTTCAAGATGAGCAGCGCGAGAAATAGAAACTAACCGTAAAAAATGGAACGAAGAAGTGAATTATGGGCTACCCACGCAGAAATTACGCAATGACTACAGTCTCAGTTTTCATACATAAATAAAATCTGAGGCAAAGAACATGGTTTCTTGCTCTGACTGTTCCAAATTCGAAATAACTTTAAAAACCTCCTTCTCCTTTAGTTAAATAATAAATAAGAAGGGATGAAGTTGAAATAATTCTAGTCTTTGAACGTAAACTGTAGCTATAAGAGAATGTTCATCATTTCATCTCAATCTTGACGTAAGCTTCAAATAGAGCTTCGAATTTACCATTAACTCGTAAGTGCCCCAAGGATTTCATTATTTTTTTGAGTGTTTTGCTATGATTACTACAGCTGTAAAGATGATGCCTCCTAGAATGTAATTTCTTTATTATTTTTAAAGCAGGAAATAATACCTGGGGTAAAAAACAAGCAATAGCAATGTAAAATATGCACCAATTTGGGCCCTTGCACTAATTAACTGCAGTACTTCATTCTCATCAAAGTTATCCCCAAAATTCAAACACAGTTTGAAGAAGCTTCCAGAAAGCCAGCAGCGAGATATACAGAGATCAGCCTACTTCATAATAATTGAGAGCTAGCGTTGAGAAACGCCTCAGCAATAATCGAGATCATCTTTAGGATCTAGAGAATATATAGACCATCTCGAGCGGCTCAAATAACCGCTGATCACGTTCTGCGAGTCCATCGCTAATCTCGGCGCTTTGAATCTCAAAAGAGTAATATATCACTGGTCAAAAAATTGAGGAATCTCATTTCCGAGGAGCTTCACCGAAGAAATAAAAAGTCTCTTACTTCAATGCCAATTTTAAGAAGTTCTTTTCCAACTTAGAAGTGAGCTAATCAAAGACGCGGTATTTTTATGGCTGAGCAGGGGATCTTTGCGGGACAATTTTACTTCGCAGAGCATCAATTTGATCGCTCTCGACGGCCTGTCAAACTGTGAGCTCTGTTCAGCCTCTCCCTCTCGCCCTCATATCGTCCTGGCCAATGGCGAACTCTGCAACAAGTAACAATTCAGATACGACCGAGATATTGCGGCTTTAAAGAGGGCGTGAAATCTGAAATAAACGCTCCGCTTTTTGTGTTCTGTTTTTGATCGGGCTGAGAGATTTGCAGCGAGCTCAGGCCTCCCAAAAACGAAGCGCTTCACGGGGATGAACTTGGCGCTCTCAAAGTATCGTCGCAATGTTACAGTTTCGATATCGACGAGATGAAAGCATCCCCAGTTTATTTTTGAAAATAAGCCGGCGCTAAACTGAAAATTTTTCTAGTTTTTGAGCCTATGCCTCACAAACAACTTTCGACCGACGAAATAATATTAATCCCCGTTGAGAATGCAGTTTTGGGTCATCTTCTGATATTTTATCGTCGCAATAAAGCAAAAATAAAACTGGAGTAAAAGTATTCTAGGAATTATAGCTGATCCTCTTGCTTGACTATAAATTTTAGTTGTCGTACAAAACTGAAGGGGAAAATTACACAAATTATTCAGGGTAGTTAATGGTTTTTATGAATATTTTGGGAATTTTGTCAACTTGAAACATTAAAATTCAATTTTACAAAAGCATCAAAAAACGGTTGAACTGAATTTCTAAAAGAGCGTTAATGAACTTTAATTTGCTTGAAGCAGTGTGCAGAGAATAGCTGATTGCTTTGCTGCGATCTTTACCAGGCACATCGAGACCGATGTTATCATGCGAGCCCTGTGGTGCCGTAGTCATTAGGCGAATTTGATCCATGCCTACTAATTGAGTTCCGGCGGGCGCGACCTAATCTGCCGCGCCAATGCTGCGAATCAGTTTGTGCGTGCAATATTACGCAACTTGTACCGTGGCCTTAACATTAAAGTAGTCTAATGGCTTTCATTTTCTCCCTATAGTTAATTAATTACTTTTCCTATCGTTCTTCGAAAAGAATTTTGTAAGATCATCACGCGGAGATAAATAATACTTCTAAATGAGGAACACAAGGGGTCAAAAATTAACATTATCGAGCTCATATTTTTCTACTCAACCTATATCTAAGAGAGGAACGAAATACTTCATTTTGCAACTATTACACCATATTGATCGAAGCTCTTGGAGGTCAGTATCTAATCCCCAAAATTTGACGTGAAGATCCATGGGCAAAATGATGTCCTCCTACGCGTTGTATCGTGTCTTGCTTGAAAGGAACTCTTATCTCGCCGCTCAGCTCAACCAGACAGAGTTTAGAAACTAGAACCTCCTCATATTTCCTAACGTGTAGAGGCCAGCATTTTCTAGCGTATCCAGTAAAGAATCGATCATTCTCACGAATTTGCATCAACTTACGGAGCACGGGTGCGGTAAAAATGTTATGGAGGCAACTTTAAAATTGGATGGCTCATAAATAGCCGTGTGTAAGGACAGAGGTGAGACATATACCACAAAAAGGCAGCGTAGTAGTGCCTAGTTAGATGCCATTACATTTTTTCAACAGCAGTAACTTGAATACTGGTTCAGACGCCTGATTTTTATGAAACAATTCCTGCTCGTACTGATCACTTTCTAAATCACTCCAGCTTTCCTACTGCATTTCTCTGTCTTGGTTCGGTCGTAAAGTTGTTGCGAGCTGATCTGCATTATGCAGCTTACGAAAATTTCACAATTACTACTTCGTTTCCAAAGCTATTAAATTCTTTCCGTCTCTTTATGAAACGAGATCACACGCAATACGCAATCCTTTCAAAAGAAAAAAAATAGAATTTTGAGTGCCGAACCATTGTCAGCCTCTCTAGTTTATTTAGATTGTTTTCAAATGTAAGATATAGTTTCCTGAAACAACAATGGACTTTTGGAGATCAAGGCAAAAGAAAGCTCTCCCCTGCCGGATGAAGCTCTCCTTGGCTCTCACGTCTGCGCATCTCTAGCTCCAATTTTCTACAAGTAATAAGAGAGTCATCTAAAAAATCGATGCAGATTGAATTTTTTTTAGATGGAATTGGACCAAAACTTGTTTTCTGTTACAAAAAATGGTACTTTCTCCAATCGATTAATTCTTCTACGGAAGTGAACCCTTGCTCTCACAAAACTAATATCCGAGACCGAAAATTTACTCTGAATCCCAATATCGAGCAACAAAATAGTAGCTATTAACTTGGAACATTGTTCGGCTTCGGGAGTAGCTGAGGTACTCAAGGCAGCTACCGCAAATTCCACTAGTTTCTTAGTCCAGGTGGCGTTCAGGAACATACTAAAGCTTTTAGACTATGCTGCATATATATAGCGCAGATAATTACATGGAACTCCATAACTGTCTCAGGATTTGTTACGTTACTTGATAGTTTTATTTTTATCTTTGTTGCGGTTCAGTTTAGTCGGTAGCAGTTCAGAACAGTCGGTAGCAGTTCAAAATAGTCAGTAGCAGTTCAGGGACCTAAAAGTATGTACGAAAATTTTTTAAGGTTATGATATAGAGCTTTGCATACAGAAGCGGCATTTTCGTGACTCATATACTACTCGGACCTTGTACAGTTTGTTTGAAATATTAATAATCTGTAACTACACGCTTCTGATGATATCCGCAGTAATTATCTAATCATTAGCCTTTTTAATCGCTACAATTTCCAAATTTTTTCTGAAAAGAATAATTTAATCTTAGTTTCCAATGTTTGACACGTCTTTCTTAGTAATGAGCTAAATTTACGGACGCAAAAATCTACATCAGCGATATTTTTCCACCAGTACCTTCCTACTCAATTAGGTTGACAAAAATACATTACTATACCTCTTAGCAAGAGACGTAATTCTCAGATAACAGTCTTTTAGGTTTCAAGTCTCCTTGCAGTACCTAGAAAGCTCGTCACCTAGTGAACAGGACGAGTGTAGTCTGTTACCAGTTCTGATTGAGGTCCCATCTGTTGCACTCACCGCAAACGCCCACGAAGCGAACAGTGATGTCGAGCTGACGTATGCAAGCGATCCTCTTGAGCTCGCAGTGGCTGTCGTAGGTGACGCCGTCGGACCCGCACACAGGGATGACCACAGGCTCGCACCTGGGCGGACACTCGCAGCGCGCCAGACCGAAACTGTCGATCTTGCAGACTTCCCCAGCCAAGCAAGAGACAGCGTCGCACGGGTTCAAGCCTGTGTAATGGCCAAACTTTGCCGAATTAACAAAAGATTATTGACAAGAGAGTCATTTAGGGCAAGTTAGCGACGTTGAATGGCTTTATTAACCGTTCGGAAGGTGCTTCATGAGCTCATTAGAGCAAAGTTTGAACACGACCGGGGGAACAAACAAAGATTAACGGATCTTGCCTTCACTTGGAATTCTTGTTTGTTTGGACTTTTTAAGATTCAATTTAGAAAAATGCTGCTATTGATGGCAATTTGAGACAGTAGCTTATAAAAATTAGCGAAAATTTGTCTTTAAAGATGGAAACAATCCAGATCAGCAGCAACGGAATAAATTTTAAGTTTATTATTTATGAATTGAACAGTGAGGAACAATTATAATGAATTTATGTAAACGTATGTAGTATAGGAACAACTTATAAACTGAATAGGAACATTCTCCAAAGGTTCAATAGAGTGCTTCTAATTACATTGGTAATTTCAGCATAAATAATCGAAGAACTCTCTGAATTTAGAATTTAACTACGTTTAGATTCTAAACTTTCTGTATGTTCTCAATTTGTAGATATTAAATCATATTTTCAATGCTGTTCTGTGAGTCATTCTTTGTATGAAGAAAAAACTGAGAACTCGCAACGAGCAGAAAAGAGGAGACCTTAGAGTATGTTTATTTGATTCCTGCGCCGTGAGGCAGGGCCGAAAGCGCTCATATTATTCAAATAAGCTCTCAACTTGGCGCTACTCGAGAGATATTGCTCAGGCGACGCCCTTTCAGTCTGCCCAACAAACTTCGAGCCATCAAATAAAGACACAGCGAATGTAAAGAAATGAATCGAGCGATAAACTTTATAGTGAAACTTCACCAAAAAACTTTTGTATTCGCTCGGTATATGCACTCTAACTTTGTATTGGGGGCAAAAGACGCTAGCACAAAAACAAAATGATTAATAAAACTGTAGCTTATCAAGCAAACGCACGATGAATGTGTGATAAATCTGTATTTCTTCCTAACTAAACTCGTTTGGTCTTGGTGAGCGCACCTCAAATGATGAGTCGTAACATGAAAATGGAGATTTATTGGTGCAGAAGTTAGACGAATATCGAGTGAAGCTAAACTCCGCTATCGCAGCCTCTCGACCTAAACGTAAAAATAAAAAAGTTGAGCAGAAATACAAATGCCTTCCACAGCTACTGACAAATTGGGAGTTCACCGAGCTGGATTCATACCACGAGGCTCAAGATAAGGTTAGCTAAGGCAAAATGAGCTTGATTGTGTCTCATTCTGGCACACAGGGCGTAAATCCCTTCCGACGGGAAACTGTTCAGGTAAAGAAAACATTCAAAATTACGCAGTGTGCTTAAAAGGCTCAAAAATGAAGGCTATGTACAAACGCGAAATTAGAAAGGACTGGAATGCACTTCAGAGGCCAAACTAACAAGCTTACGAATGAGGATATCTAAAGCTCTTGTAATAAAAAATGTGGCTCATAAATCATGCAAAGAACAAGTTAGCAGGATTTATACAAAATTATATAGGGAAAACTGAAATATCTGTGAAGAAAGGTGTAGAAAAGCGTACTTACATCTAATGTAATTCATGCAATTGATACACTGTGCTTTCTCTTCTGGAACTCCTTGCATTTTGTATAGTGTACGTGCATAATGACAAGCTTACAATTATATTTGTGACAATTGAAATGCATTTTCCCCCTACCAAAAAATAATTGTGCCAGCATACTCGTAAAATCATCAACGGTTTCTTTATCAAGGATATCCACTACTTCACCCACCTTCTGTTACAAAAATATGAAAGTTATGAGCCTCAACAAGGTGAGACAATATTTCAGAGATCTCTGTACACAATGGGGTGCTAGCTCGTCCTACCCAATTCTTCAGACAAGTCAAAGTCAGAGAAAGGTTGGATTTGTGTCAAATGATTTTGTAATCAAGAGCGATCTAAAGCCTCTAGCTTCCAGAGACATACTCCCAGAGGATGCAGCTACTACTCTGGGTTGGACTGGAAACATCTTGGTATTAGAAACAGGTGTAAATTTGTTCACAGAGACCAAGGCTAGCATTGGAAGCAGCTGTAGCTCAAATGTGTGGGTGTACAATTTAGAGAAATGGCGAAACGGCCGTGAGAAACTAACGGCAAAATATTTATAGAGACAAGATATTACCCTCAAGTAGAACTTAATTATACTCACCAACATCACAAGCTCCACGATACACGATGTCCAAATTTCTGAGGTTCCGGCAACCCTCTATTTTCATCAGGCAATCATTCCTAGAAAAACAAAACAATCCATTAATAAGCAAAAATAATCGATATATTGTTGTGCATTCATTCGGTTTTTAAATATCATGGAAAATATAACAAAGAAATTGCGTAACAGAAATTTGTTATTATATTCATGACAAATATAACCCTGAGACTCCAGAGCTGTGATATTAAGTTTTTCTCGAGCGAATCTTTCCAGAGTTTCCTTAATTTAGTAGAGTTGGGAAGCAAGTTTTGTAGTAGTTGGGGTTGAATATTCTTTTCATGAAATCCGGAGCATCCAAGCCAAAGGCTAGCAAACATTATAAACGCAGCGGCAAGTCGAAATTTAGGAAAGCGCTGTGTATTTCTTTGCGATACGCTTCTCGACAGAACACGACTATTTACTAAGCCTGGACGCCTAGCAGTTTCAAAGCCAGCTTTTCCTCAAAGTTTCTAAATCGCAGTTTTTCCCAAACTTCGTTTTATTACCAAGGAATTACGGAAGGCAGCACGATGTCGAATTTCCGCTGGGCTCAGAACTCAACTGTCAAATTGAATTCCGTCTCTTCAAAAGAAAAGATCTCAGAAGTTTTGAGTTTAGAATTCTTCCCATCATCGATTGTACGGCAATTTAGTCAACCTTTGTGAGGCTTAGGAAGATGCTACGAGCCTTAGCCATTCGGCATAGTGTTGACATTCAACAATTTTCTCGAAATTAGTATTTGCCTGCCGAATGGCTACCTGCATTGGGATGCCAATGATGGAAAGGTAAATTTAGATTACTGAAATATTCATCTCCGTGTGTCTTCCTTACTAGCTTCCACAAACGGTTTGGAATTGAAAAATTTGCTCAGTAATTTTGATCACAGCTCTCTCAGTAGCAACAGGCATCATGTTAACGCTTCAGCGCATCACTTCAGGGATTCAGCTGCATGAAACTCATGGTAAAATCCTGAGGCCTGGGCATCAATTATTATCGCTGTTTGTGGGGGGACATAACATTGAAGTTGAAGAACTTGTGGCTCCTCTGTCAAAAAAATTACTTAACTTTGACTACGCGCCTAGTAAAATGCCGGGGTATTACGTGCGATAGTATAACAGTTCGCAGACTCAATCATTTTGGGGATAAGGCTGTATTTGACTTTGGAAGAAAAGTTAGTATTATCTGTTTGAAACTAGATTCTGAATCCCATACAGACGAAAAAGGGTAAACGACAAGCCACAATATGGTGGCTATGGTCGGCACTGCCAATAACAGCTGCTGCTGTCGACGAACTCGATAAGCTGTATCCCTAGCATCAATTGTCTCAGTTGAACGGACGTAGGGCGATGTGGCAAGAAAATGTGTAAAACTTTGACCGCTGAATTTACTGCTACTCATTTACACTAAATAAGATTTATGTGATATAAATACTCATTCGAGCTGTTAATCAATCATAATGAAGACCAACAATTAAAATGAGATTAAAATTAGAAAAACAAACTGAAGAAAACACGAATGACTAAGATTTCCCTTAATATTTCAGAGTAATTTCATGACAAGATTTCCTCATAACTACCAATTAAATCAGTTTCTTTAGACAACAATGAACATAATTCCAAGGACAAGTTGTGAGCTGGGAGCGGGCCCGGCGTCCCTGCGACAGAGCCAGACGCGGTCACTCGGGCCGTCCCGCTCCACATGCGTGCGACGGACCGTGGTCGCGACACGAGAGCTTCGTGTCCCGCGATCATGAATTTCTTTTTACTCGTGAGATGCTTCAGGAAAAAACCATTAGCGTGATTTACAGGAACATTAATTGCACACTGACTGCTACTGCATTACCACGCACGTGGAAATCTAGGATTCATTCATCACAACGTGTACTATTTTCTTATGCAAAAACATTCCGCCAAGTCAGAACCTGATTTTTACAAAATAATGTGGCGGTGGGATCCACGGTCACACTATATTTTTCAAATAAAATTAAACTTTTTTAACTTTATTACAATGAGCTCGACTCCACACCTGCCCATAAACGTAAAAGCAATTTTTTCGCTGCTGTGAACCCTCACGGGAAAAAATTAATTCGAGTTTTTAACTTTCTTGAAATCAAAAGTCTACGACTACGACAAGATAACGGTTTAACCGAGAGTATGTTTACGTCCAAGATATCTGCCTTGCAGACCCCCGACATTTTCGAGCTGCGGGCACGCTAAATTGCTCATAATTTCGTTGCGGTCTAAACAACTTAAATTTTAGTGGACCTTCTGCTGGTCTGGAACATGTAGTGCCCGACCGCTCAAGTCGAGAGCAATAGCTGGGCGGGAACAGGATTGTGTGTGGACCAATGGGGCTTCACTTGATGATCTCTCTTAATTGAACTCGATGCGAGGGATTTTACTTCGGATACCTACGCTTTTGTTGAATTGAGCCAACCCTGTTTGCGGATCTCCATTTGCCCATCTTTCAATTTTTATTCCTATCGATTGAAAACATGGATGATAACTATCAATTGAAAACACGGATGACAACCAAGAAAAACTTTCGAAAAACAACGTGCCCTGAAACTGACACGGCTAGTTAGTATTTATATTTAGCTTTGCTAATAAAGCTAGAAAATTGAAATGATATTTTTTTCCAATGAATAGTCCTTGTAACTCAATTGATGTAGTAATACGTGAACAATGAATCGTCTTCATGTAGAAAAACGACTGTATTTTCAACACGAATTTGTTGATCCACGTCACACTAAATCTGCACTTAGAAAAAAATATATTATGAAAGTTTATTTAAGGTTACAAAGATTTGTTTCTCAAGGAAAATATAAAAAAGGAGTTCATTCTAAAAATAAAATCAATTTAAAATTCCAGACTTCAAGTGGAACACAAGAAGTCAAGTAGCGCTACTGACTCCTGTTATACCAAGTTCCGTAACGCTAGAAGTTGTGAGAAAGTGTCGTTATTGTTTGGAAAATAAAATTCATTTACAGGGTTAAATGTTGAAAATTCGGAAAACAAACAACAGTTCAAGTACTTTTCCTTCAACAAATTGTAGTTCTATTTTCTAGGATCAATATTTCAGTTCTAATTTTAGAATAAGAAGTGTCGGCTGCTCAAGACAATCTCTCTCAAAGACAATCTCAATATAGTCCTCAATGAAAGCTTGGTGTTCAATTCTTTTGATTCTATAAGATCTTCTTCCCATATATTCTCAAGACAAAGACTTCAAATTTTTTAAGGTATTGAGTTCAGGTTTCCGACACTAAAAATCATTCACGGAATTTTTTGGGAGCTCTAGGCATTCCTGAAGCATGTTGGTTGTCGTGTTGTGCACTCTAAGCTTGAGATTTTGGATCCTGAACTCATTGCTAGCTGAACCTACGTCGCAGACCCTCAAACTTTCTGAGTCTTTGCTTATGCACGTGGGCTTACGAAAATTTTTTAAAAAATCTGTGTTAAGGTTTTCTGATACGTATAACTAAGTTCTTATTTCTAGGGCTGCTTGGAAATTCTGAACATCATCATCGTCGATTTTTGTAGCAAAGGAACTACTGAAAATGTTCAGAGAGTATGTTACCAAGTAACTAAGAATAAATACTGTTACTTGCAGTCACATTGATATCGCTTACAATTACAACAAATATAATAATTTTACAATTATTTCATGAAGAACCTGCTCTGAAATCAAAGTATGATCCATTATACGAGTACCTACGAATGTAGTAGGAAGGTTAAGAACAGTTAAATTAAACTAAAAAAAATTGAAGATGAATAAGTGCAAGACAATGCGTTTAGAGAACAATCCGCAACAATTTTGAAAACACGAGGTGTAGACGTAAGAGCAGCAACGGATTTGAAGATCGACGCAATGCAGACTTGATCAAGCAGGGTATGCTTCTGAAGTCGAGCAATAAAAAACCCTTCTTATCCACTGACATAGACACAAGTTCAGGGGACCATAATGTGTACAAAGGACTTACGGATAAGTTTTGCCGTCTGACGCACAAACAGGGTCGAAATCCGAGCTGCAGGAGTGCTCGCAGTCGCAGCGAGGAGCTCGGTCTGCCCCCACCCTGCACACCTGCGACGCCGGGCACTTCAGGCTCAGGCACGGATCTTCACACGGAGAAGGACATGGCTGCAGTGAGTTTAGTTCGCATGCATACGAGCTCACCGTGCGTTAATGTTGTCCTGACCCTTTCAGAAAACGGGATAGCTCTCTACAGTGGATACTCCTGATGATTTATTTCAGGAAAAATGTGTGATTTAAATTGAATGAGTATGTTTTTAGTTTACCGATATCTTTTAACTTTGGAAATTGACGTGAATTCTCTAATTATTTCAAAAGTTATTTCTTCTCTTTACACATTTCAGGGACTAGCGAAGTTAATTTCTCCTAGTACACATGAATAATAATTTTTAATGGAATAATTTCTTAAGTACTACTATCTAAATAGGTTTTTCTTAACAATTTCTAAACGAAGATCTGACTACACCAACCCTCGTGAACGCCAAAAATTTACACCGAAAAAGCTGACTGTACATAGAAAAATATATGAAAACTTCATTTGTATGAACAGGAATCGTTCAAATTTCGTATCATGATTGTATAACCACGTTAGAAAATTTTTTACAGATCTGATAAGTTTGAAATAAATTTGATTTAATGTTTATTATAAGAAATAAAAGTATTTAGGTAAATCTTAGAATCCAAACGGAGTTCAGAACGCCAAAATTCAAGTCCCTCTTGGTTACCTCGCCGTGCCATGCATACCTGCCTCTTGTCACTTCTGAGACATTAGCATAAATTATATAGCTTCAGCTGGACTTTACTTTTTTATTGCCCGAGCTTCCACGCTCTGCCACAGAGCGCGTCATCAGGGGAACGAATCTTGAAAAACATCAGACACATAAGGTGTACACGCGTGTCTATGCTACGGATTATTACAGTTTCGAGGAGATTTTTCTTAAATAAAGGGTTTTTTACAGACAGAAAATTATAGGAGAAACCGTAGCAAGCGAGCCCAACAATGCCCTCAGGAACAAGTTCGGCTCATTGAAGGATTCAATCCCTAGCACAGTGCAACGAGATGCTATTTATAAAATTGAGTGAAACGGTTATGACTCTGTGTACATAGGTAAAACAAGAAAGTAAGTTCAGTAAAGAGTATCTTAACACCAGTATTCTTTGAGGAACTCATAATAAAATTCTCTGATCTATAGCCACGTCACTCGAACAGGCCAAGATAGAAATTTCAATTATCCAAAACTCCTAGCAAAAAATTCTCTTGTAAGTCTAAAAGGTTCCTAGGATCATTTTTCACATCAGCAAAAGAAAATGCCATCAATAAATGAATATAATATCCAGACTTGTGCAAGACACTAGTTAATGATTTGCTAAGAAACTGACCTATTTGGTGTCTCCACAAAACTTACGGGATATCCCGTTAACAATTTTATACACTCATTTCAAAATTACTTTTCAATCGTTAGCGTATGGTTTCTCCTACAATTTTTTGTCTGTGAAAAAAAAAACCTAAATTTGAAAAAATCTCCTCGAAATTGTAATAATCCGTAGCATAGATACGCGTGTACACCCTATGTATCTGATGTTTTTAAGATTCGTTCCCCTGACGACGCACTCTGCGACAAAGGGAGAAAGCTCGGGCAATGAAAAACTAACATCCATCTGAAGCTATTTAATTCATACCAATCATATGCTCTGGACGTCCCCTATTCTCCTCTACTGTTAGAGGCATGTATGTATCCGTATGTATTTTATCTTTGGCGCTGTGCAGGATCCGCACGGTGTAAACTTGCACTTAAATGAGAGAATAAAACCTAAAATATTTTACGGACACCGGCTTTGAGTAGATAGGAGCCTGGTGCATTGGTATGCAAGAAATCAATCACGTGGTTGAACTGTTCGTTAATAAATACGATGCTGATCATCAGATACAAGCGAGGATTCCTAATCCTAACTCTGATTTGACTTTGATTCATGGCCAAATTTTCCTACGTTCGTGTCTCGTCACCGTTGTATATCTATTCACGTTTCAGAGATACTTTACTATTTTCAAAATCGACGTGGTGAAATTTCTCACATTTACTCGGTCATGCTCTTCCAAATTCATCCTTAATATTTATTTTCAACACAGAGATCATCCCAGGGAATTGAGCTCTGCACAGAAAGGCTCATTATTGTTGCTTACAATTTACACATGCTTCATTTAATAAGAAGATTAGATTTCACGATTTGTGGTCCTAATTTTCATTACTAACTAGGTACATTAATATTATGCATGGCATATAAATTTTATTTCAGGTAAGATAAGAATTGGCTTTAGAAATTTAAATTGATGAGAAACAGTTGAAGTCTTTATATACCATAGTTCTGCACTGATTTTCGGATTCATATTTTCCACAAATCAGATTTTTATTGTAATGTATTAGTGGTAGAAAATTGGCCAAACAACTGTTTTTTGTGTTTATGACTGCATTAAAGTTCTTATTAGGATGGAGGCTAGTTTTCATGCTGCGGGGACACTTCTGCGAAACAAAAGTGAAAAACATTCGCCGAAACTCTTGATTATAGCTTGCCATCATAGCCCTTAGCGAAAATTTACGACGTGTTTGTCTATGAAGTTTTGTCAAATAATATTTGATGAATTGAGTACGCAAATAATTGATCACAGAGATGGGAAAAAACAAACATCGTTCGATGATTAAGTCTGCTACCTCATGGAGCAGAAAAAATTGACCATGGAAAATAAAAGATTAATGTTGAAATAAAAGTGAAGAATAGCGTAACAATCAATAGAGAGAGACTTGACTATGTCTAAACTTAAACTAGTCCGCTACTATTAGATTATAAGTCAGTTTAAAGCTCTTCAGGCGCTTGGATTGCGATCTTAAAAGAACGAATAAAAGAGACCATTAGTATAGACTTGAGAAAAAGTGAAATCAATGAAGAGATGTTCCCAAACAGGCTTTTCGAGCTTAGGAACAGCGAGTTAAAACGAAGAAGCTGGAAGCCCAGCTAGAGCTGAGATAACCTAGCTGTGTATCTCTGGTGACGTGAGTCCCCACAGCATAGAATAGACATGACAAACTCAACTAACCTAAGATTATTGCCTGTCCTATGCCCCTTGGAGGCGCCGGTAGCACTGGTTGCTTTAGCGAACTGTCCAATGACCCGACTACGATACAGATAAAGATACTCGGAAACAAGCAATTACGAGTTTTATAACAATTTCGTAACTAGTCTATGAGGACTATAGATTTGAAACTAGTGTTCAAAGTAATCCTAAAAATATGCTTATTTCCCGGGTGTTAGAGCCTATGGACGAAGGAAAAAATTGAATGGTGTTTTCAGACTCCAATAAAAATTCAATTTTTACGCCAATAATAAACATATTTTTTAATAAGATCGAGCGCAACTTTACACATTCCACATTTCATCAGAGATTTTCACCCAAAACTCCTTTTGGATTGAAACCATCTGTCTTGCGAGTCTGTTTGAAATTCATAGCTTCAAAGGCTTAAGAATCAAGCTCAAGTTCTTGAGAAAGTAAGCAAAACATAGCTAGAGACAGAATAAATGAATTGCCATCCGATGAAAAGGAAGAATTTCTTCGACAGTTTTCGGTGAAACTCAATGTCTGTGGAGCAATAATTTCCATTTTGAAGTCTTTGAGGGAAGCGATCGATTTATACTGAACATCTGGCCGACGGCGGCCTATCTTCCCACGACACTTGAATGACCGTCTTTTCTTCGATAAAATTTGACAAATCTTAAAGATTTTTGAAGAACTTCGCCCGAGGCAGTAGCGTCCGAACTCAGTTTCAAATGACGGTCATTTATTCCAGATGAAAACGTACCAATAGACTGCATTGAAATGTGCTTGTTGTGAAAATGATGGAAAAACTCATGTAAGAGAGAGGATGTAAAAGGTGATCGTAAACTTTGAAGCAACAATCGAACAAGATGCATGATGGCAATTTGCTGCATCTGCAGTTAGTTCTACGATTAAAAACGGTAAATGAAGGACTCTAACAGCTCATTCATGTAAATCTAAAACCTTAAGATGGAAACTCAATTATTAGAGGAGAGTTAAATCAGTTTCATTACCGAAGAAGAAATTCGGAGTCTGTATTGTAGTTAAACAATTACTGTGCAAAAGGGGTGCACTGAATTCACACAAATCTACGGTAAATAAAACTAATATTTAAGTTACTCTGTTGAAGCCCCTATCCCTTCGGAAAGATGATTATCCCGTCTTGGGAATCTTGAGAAGTAGATAGGTGAGCTACTATTAATAATAACTGGAAGAACGTGCGTGATTCTGAATTTCTGCTCCCACCCCGTTAACTGTTTTACCACGATGAAAGCTTAGTAATTTCAATCAGGTATGTCTAAAACCATGAAATTAAAGCCCGTTTATCAGAGAACGGTAATTGGCTGTTTGTTATTTACATTCAACACAATTGAAAAAAATGAAAATATATAATTCAATTATTGCAATACCGAAGAGAAGTAGGAAAATCATTTCACTCTACGGAAAAAATAATTAAATTTTAATTTACCACATGGTAGGCCCTCAATAGCTTCCTAATATTCAGTATCCCTTCTTTGAAAAAAAAGTTACAGTGACACTGAAATAAATCACATAAGCGACACAAAAAAGTTCTTATAACACTCATCTATACCATTTCTGAGAAAAACCATTTTGTTCTTGAAGAAAAATTATTGCCAACAGTTCACGTCATAATACTCACCACAGCTGCCCCTATATTTGACCACTAGTTCCTTCTGTTGGCGGCACGCTGCGATTCTCAACTGGCACGCCGTCTCATAATCTTGACCATCGGAGGCACAAAAAAGTTCTTGTTTTTCATCTGGCAGCTCAGCCTCGCAGTGGTCCGGACACCGGCACGTCGGCTGGTTATTCTCTCCCGTCGGGACGCAAATGGCCCCGAATTCACACGGGTGAATCGAGCAAGGATCTCGAGCGGCTGAGAAAAACAGAGATAGCGATCATTTGGGCGCCGTACTCAGATTTCTTCGCTACGCCTCGGCTCGAAAAATCGTCAACAAAACCACAGGAGAGGGAGCTTTGCTCCCTGGGGGAAAGCATCGCCGCATTAGATGAGATTTAGGTTCATAAAAACCATGTCAGTTACCGAGCCGGCACAAGGATAATTTAACAGGTATTGTAGTCAGGGAATAATAAAGGGAATGGAAACGCATTGAGCTTTCATTTGGGCTGATGGACACCTGTTCCATTGTCAAAAGTGATCATGCAACGGACAAAAATTTGAAAGATCGAGATGAACACAATGTCCAGAAATCCATGTTTAACGCAAGCATTTTTGTTAGGTGTGTATGACAAGTATGGTAAGCACTGTTAAATCATTTGTACCTTTGTGCACTTATCGGAAAGTAATGCATGGTAGTAAAATTAACGGCCATAACTTAGAACAAGTGTGTTAGTTGAACATAGTTTAGAGGACCATGCTAATTAACGTAACTCATGTTGAGAACTTTTATAACGTCTTCGATCGAAGACTAACATCTTATTGGAAGAAGACACGTTGAAGATAGAAAAATAGGGCAAAGACTGAAGGAATGTTTGTAGGCCTCATCCTGCTCGAGGTGTGCAGATGCATATGGCTTCGGGATGCTCCACGGATCAAGTGTTTGTCTCAGCTAAGCTGAGTGCAATAGTTTACGGAATACCAAAGTTGAATTTCCATCGGCTCATTCGAGTCGAAAATGATGACTCTACCCTCGAAATGAGTTCCATTCCCGCAACGAAGGGCTGCGATACCATTGAATTATCATAAGGATATCCACACGACACGTACGAAGCTCGTCTACCCACTTGCGAAGAGTGAGACGTGTGTGCAGATGCCCCGTACATCAGGGTCACCAGTATAC
The DNA here is from genome assembly GCA_014899125.1 of Orchestia grillus. Classification (NCBI taxonomy): domain Eukaryota; kingdom Metazoa; phylum Arthropoda; class Malacostraca; order Amphipoda; family Talitridae; genus Orchestia; species Orchestia grillus. The sequence goes on from VOMN01093819.1 coordinate 71,836, forward strand.
GCAAACATTTGAAGGGCGTCTAATTTTACGTTGTCAAAGTTGAGCGTAAATTTTAAGCTACCGACTTCGGCAGATTTTACTTTAGCGACATGAACGACGACAAATTTTAAGCCCATAAATTATTTAAGCTGTAATGATGTAAGCTTAAAGCAGATGTTCACCATCAACCTACGTACGAGAAAAACATTAAATTCCATTTTAGTCTGAGGATACTTCACTCATTTGATAGAGTAGAAAGTTAAAAGTATGCACCCTCTTTTAAAATGAACAGGAAATACTTATCATCAATAGTTAAAAAAGGTAACTAGAACGGACATTATTTTTATTCGATTTGGTAGCTTCTGACTTTTTGTGAGCTGCATCTTAGAATTCGTAGAATTAGATATAAAACTTTGGTGAACCCAAACTGCTGAACGATGATGAAAATTCGAATTGACAGGTGACTCGACAAGCTGTCCCTCAACAAATTCGCTGGCTCACAGGCCCGAATCTGAATGATTATAAGTCAGACTTGCGGCCTTGTATCGCGTGTACACTGGTTGCAGTTGTGCCAAACGAGTGTAATAAATTAGATGAATGGTCGGTGCAATTCCAACTGCAGCCTCTTGATCTTACTGTAAGAGTTCTGACCATTAGAAACCACCATTGACAACCGATAAAATACCAACCTACACTCCTAATTACGGGTAGTACACATAGAACCGACGTCTATAGCGGTCTACGTCAACAATGACTGAGAATGTTTCTCACGGCAGTGAAGAATATACCACTTTGACTGCCATGTCATAATAATTTTGAACTTTTTCAGGATCACAAACTTGTTACAAAGGCCACAAAATCAAAAACTATTCTAAGCGAACCGATTAACGTTACAGAATTAGAGGCACCAACGTACTGAATCAAATCATCGCGTGATTCATGCTTTTAGTCCCCATGTGTTACACTCTCAGGTTTTAAACATGAATATAAGTGTTCTATCTGTCCATTAGCTTCCTCAGAGAAATTTCCCCCCTGCAATGCGAAAAGTTTCGTTCATCACAGGGCAATATAAAAACTCAGTAGCCTTAGCTGTAAAGCGAATACCGCTAATCTGATGAAAGTTTAATCATGTTGAAAAGTTTGGATGCACCACAACTCGGGCGGGGAGCTCACGAGGACGCCCCTCTCAGCAGGAGCGTATGGGGGCCTGGGACGGACATTACCCTCCCGCACCTCGTGATGGATGCCCTTCTATTTTGGCGTTCCCTCACCTCGGGCCTTTAATAAAGCACAGTAAGCCTAAGTTGTGAACAATCCGACCCTCGCACTGGTCTCTTTGCCTTTGATTTATCATCGCAAATGGGACTCGGAATGAAGGCTCCTTGCTTTCATAATTCTGTTCGGAGTAAACTGGCATAGCTGTTTTTGGTATTTTTGCAACATCCCATTGCACATTTTTTCTAGTAATTGACAAGTACCTCAAGCAATTTAACCGTACTTCGGCGCCCATCGCTAGCAAAGTGCACGCAACTGTGGCCATAAAGCTTACTGGAAAGATACTGAGGCCCTTCATTTGACTTTTATTTTCTTGGGGAACGAGCTAGACTTAAAGAAATTTCTACGTAGCTGCAATACCGCAAAGTGGCAAGTGTTCATAGACATTCATGCAATTAATGAGTGCACCGCTCAACCACAAGTAATTTAATCATAGAGACTGAGCTCAACTGAGAAATAATTGTTTATGAGAAGTGTTGGGCTAGAGGAGCCCGTAATCAAATCTGAAGTTCCGCCACTTTGGCCCAGGAAGACAATTTATTTGGGCTTCACACTTCAAAAGGACAAGAATAACATGGCTGGCGGCGTGACTTAAGATCAGCGAAAAAGAAGGCAACTGCGAGGAAGACTTCAAAAGGACAATATTGGAATAAGGAAAAGTGCCATCCCTAAGCGGTATTTTTCACACGTTTTTAAATATCCAATTCCATCTCAATATCGACGTGTATGTTTCTAGGTGACATAATATTTTGAAGGGAAGAAACATATCTCATAAATAGATTGCATAGCGTAGGCAGTAGGGGAAAAGGGCATACCTTTCTAAGCACAATTATAGACGCAAAGCATTGTCAAAAATTTTTTTTTTCATATAAGCTTAATTCCCTACAATAAAAGTATTTGTTCTTTCAGGAAATGAATAAAGAGATTAAAAAACAGAACTGGAACTCATGGAAATGGATGGGATTATCATGATGGAAACCTAACGTCCAAAGGCAGTAAAATTAATTTTTGCTCGAGAAAATTGCTCGCATTCGTTACCAGCCAGCGAGTGCGCAGCGAACCGTTTACGTATACTGCAGTCAGAAATACTCCTGGCTCTCTCGTTCATCTAAAGTTAAAAGACTTTGCAGCTTCCACTAAAAACACAGCAAAAAACATTGTATCAACTCTGCGGTGGTGGTGGAGAAGAAATTTTCTACTGACGCTCGCGGTAGTCATTAAATGGGAGTATTTCGAGACCATCTTAGTGGGAAAAAGTCTCTTTATAGCAGAAAATTGCTGTAATTTTCTTCATTTTATGAGCAGTAATTCTGCCGCATTATTTTAATCGTGGTTACGGGACACCAGAGCCTCAAATATCAGCAGCAGTTTTTGTGAGCGTGAGCTGGGACACCAGAGAAATAGTACTGTCTCTTAGCGCAATGCAGAGCTCTCTTCATATGTTTTACCTCTGTCGCTAATTATAAGAACAAGTCATTACTTGAGCCCGCTCCTGCAGCTGTGCTCATTTCTCACGCTGTCATGTTTAGCAATGAGGTCTTTAGTAGGCAGCTAATTAATGCCTTCTTAGCATGGCATTGTCTGCTCGACAAAGGACTCGAGACTCTTAAAATTATTTTCCTCCCTACAGAAACCTCTACGAATAAGCTGAACATCACAGAAGGGCCAATCTTCTAGTTAGCGTGCATAGATGAAAGTGCGCAGACGAAACTGTCCAGAGGCATTTTAAGTAGTTAAATTTTGTTCACTAATTGAAAGAATTTTAATAAAATTTTCAAAATGACTATAAATATTCCAGTTTTGCTTCTAAATAAAACTCAAGTGATAGACAGTCGCATAGTCTTCTACTATGCTCTTTATTAGGTCTCGTATTACATTGCGACATAAAAAAGCGTAAGAAATTCGATGGTTGGCTTGGCAAAACTGACATGGCTTGAAGTATGGTGCAGACGTGGCTTGAAGTAAGGCACTCAAGCCCAGATGATGGAATTTTTTGTGCTTCTATCGAAGGCTAACTTGAAGCGTTAATTCTTCGCAGCTCCCGTGTTTGTCCAAGGAAACGAGCATCGCAGATGGTCTGAGGTCCGACCAGTGGAACAGGCCTCGCATCATGGCCAATTCTTCAGGCAATCGGAATTGGATGTTGTGTTTGTAAACACTTCTAGTCGAGATATGCAACGAGCGCTCAGCGTTCTGTGGTTCTAATCTCGTTCTTGAAAAATATGATATATATTCACGCGAAGTAGCTTTGTTTAGTCTTCTTGTTGGAAGGAACATGATTAATGCGACAAGAACATCGGCGTTGGGGCTGGGCTTTTAGCCCACTGGAAAAACGATTGAAACTGCCACCATAAATTTCCCGACCACAAGTCACAATTGGAAATAATAGTAGGAACAGAGCTCTAAGAAACAGACTCTGGGAAATGATTATTTCAGAAGAAGCACGAATGAAATAAGGCAAAGAAAAGAAGCATGTAGTCGCTGAATGGTAAATTTTTAATAGGCTTATTGTAATTCATACAGCCATAGTGGTAAAAAATGAGGTAAAATTACAGAAGCTGAAGCACTGGGTGCTACAGCGCTTATTATTTGCCCTCGGCTGCTTTGTTCCCTCGCATCGCGGCGAGGGCTGTGCAAACATACAGGCACGCGTACCCTACGTTCTGAGACACGAATGAAAGGGAGAGATTTTTTCAAAAATGACAATTCCCATCATTTAAGGGCAAATGAATTTCTTTAGGAGTAAATAGAAGCGTGCACTGCATTTACTATTAGCGCTGAGGATGGCAGGAACACTTTCCAGTAAAGCTTAGAACATTTGACGGGCTGCAATGATCCCATACAGCATAACTGGATCTCTTTTTGATTTTCAACTGTTGGCTAAAAATATATTTCCGAAGTATCATTGCGTAACGTAATATTCATGGAGCTCCCATGTTAAGTTCTTCGAGTACTTTGACATAACTGAGTAACTTAAAATTATACTTTAACCAAAGTTTTAGTAGGATCAGCCCTTGAGACGGAGCTAGTAGTTGCTAAAAGAATATCGCTGAGTCGCTGAAATAAATCCACATAATACCAGTAAAATTTCAGAAAATTTGATTCGCGGCTCAGAGGACAATTTACCAACAATTTGATCCAGTTCTGGATGCGAAATGCACCGAGCCTTTTGACAAACACTTTGCAACGAGTGTTGAACTGAATAACTTCTATGCAATATCTTCATCCGATAACAAATCATAGAAACTCTCACTTCTCTTTGAACGAAATCATAAAAATTTTCGCTCTGGTTATAATAATAAAATAACTTAGTTTTAATAAATATATATTTCAAAGAGGATAGTGATAATAATTTCCTACCACTGCAACTTCAAATTAAATCTAGATAATTCATCAAAGAACGTTAATTGAAGGTAACAAAGGGGTACTTTTCAGTATTCATAAACGTTGTAACGGTCAGTCCGTAAATTGAGCTAGAGGCAGTTTCAACAACAAAAGATTTTGCAAATATTATTTTGAAAAAGGAAAAGTTCTGGTAACTCTTTAATTTCAAATTCAATCATTTTGAATAATTTCTACTGGATAAAGTTATAAGATATACGTTCAGGAAAGAAAGGTCAATGTAGAGGTGCAGGTGTGCGACGCGTTCACGTAAAATGCATTCCATACATTACAGTCGACTTGTTAGCAAGCTCATTAAACATCTTGTGCAAACTGTGGTCCCTACTCGGACATGCTACTTGCTGAAAATGTTGTATGCAATGAAGAAAAAAAGTGCGCTTGCTTTTGAGTGCGATACTAATGCAGTGTTTCTGGAGATAGGGATAGAAAACGAGCTAGTAAAAGCGTCCGAAGAAAACGAATGCCAGACAGTGAAAAAGTAAGAGAAGAAAACTGGAGAGAAAAAATATGATTCATAGCGAGTGATAGCAAAAAAATGGGGCAAACGAGAATGAGAATGAGTGGCTTAGCAAGAAAGAAGGACGATAAAGCGAGAAGGATCTGAGAGAAGTCAAGTGCCGTGGAGGTGTGCCGTGACCAGTGCCTCACGCAGGCGGCTCGGCGGCACGCGATGTGACGACGTACAAGAGCCACTTACCGCACGGCCCTGTGAACACGACTGCTATCTCTGTTTGCTGCTGGCATATCGCACGTCGCAGGTGGCACTGTGAGTCGTATGTGGTGCCATCGCTGCCGCACAACTTAGGCTGGCCAGGATTGTGCAAGACGGAACAATATTCGGGGCACCGGCATGACACATGGCGTACTCCCTTCTCAAACTCTTGCATGAAACAGTCAGCTGACCACGGACAGAAGAAATTGTCGCATGTTTCTGTTCAAAGAATTGAGCGGGTTGGTGCAAGTCATGAGAGCTATCCACTCAATTCAGAATGGAATAAAGCCAGTAGCAGCTCAGGCTAGTCAACAGAATGGACAAAAGTTGAATTAATAAAGCATCAAAGAAGCAGCATTGAGAATGAATTGAAGCAAGCTCACTAGAGTAATAAAAAGTTACGGTGATCGTAGTGTGCAGCCAAGCTACAAGGTTCAAGTAAATGTCTCATAATTACTGAAAGCCTCCTCTTGTGCCATGTCAATTGGGTGCAGTCTACTGTGGCTGCGCTACCATTTCTACCATCATACAGCTCTGAACTAAGAACTAGAGCCCAAGCGAAAAATTCATCCTGCAAAAGTCTTGAATTATGAGGAGCAAACTTCTTAGGCAATGTAAATTTGTATTTAAACTCAAGACAAAATAACTATTCCTTCGGGAACTGCGTTAGAAATAGAGAAAATATTTTCAATATGTACATTAAACAAAAGTTTATCACCGAGGTATTCCAGCCAACTACTTGCTTGATAGAAATATATGTGAAATTTCTTCACTGAATGCTAAAACTTCTGCAGCGCAAATTAGTTCAACAATATTCTTATGTAGAACTGCATTCAAACTTGTATGCACGATTCACTCCATAGCCTCAATAACAGACGGTGAGTTACTTTCAAATTCCCTCTTCGGGTACGTGGAGTTTGCAAGGGGGATTAATCATTTATTATTCACTGCCGAGCAAAAGCTGCCTTCTTAAGATTTTTGGGTCAGAAAAGCGTCTACGTGTCCGTGCTGCGTGCACGAGAACAAATGATTCGTACTTCTGGGCCCGGAACTGTTTCCTCTTGCACTATATACTCTTTCAAAACATGAATCAAGAGCGTGACAGAGAAACGGACCAAGTATATAGTGGAATTGCATTACACGTATGGCAGCAATTTGAGTCCCTCAAATTCCGCCTAATCAAATGAAAATAGTTTCATTGAGCCTGTGATAGATAAATATTGCCTTAGAAAGTTGTATTTTTATCAATTTCAGAATGTCAGTCGATGTCCGGAAGCAATTACCAATATTATTTAAAAAAGAAAACATATTAGAAGTCTATCAGCCTGAGTTCATTCGCTTCCCGAAGTCAAATTGCTGATGAATGCATATGCGTTGTGTTTCAACACTTCGCTTGGTATATGGATGTAAGTATATGAAGAAGAGCCTGTTAAGCTGGAACCACTTGTGAATGAGCATCCTGTAAAATGTATTCTAATATGAGTATTCTACTTAGCTAACATGAACAGTTGATGAGCCTATAGAAGAATCACGTCGCTGCCAACGTACCAGCTCGCTTGAGAACATTTGCACCGGTGGACGGTGACATTAACATGGCTAACAGCGCCATCAAGAGCTCACAGTCCCTTCTGTTTCCGGGTTTGACCTCAGACAAGTCTAGTCATTCGCACAAATCCCGAGGACCCGAGTTCGTGCCTTAGGAGGTTGACACCTAAGCAGTTCCATAAGAACTTAGTCTATGTATAGGCGTGAGTGGCACATAGATCCTGTCAATTGTTCGTTATCCATTTCCGCTCTATTGTAGGGATTGTTTCTTCATTTTTTCCTCTCTCTCCTTCTCTCTCTCTCTGTATTTCTCTCTCTCTTTTGCGATCTTCCAAACGTATGCCGTACAAGGCTGCCGCCCATGAGTGAGACCAATCCTGATCAAAGCGACGTCAGAGAGACACAGGTATAAATTTATTATCCAATTAATTAGATGTGTAATTCGTACTCTCTTGAGCTACTGAGTTTTATTTCTAAGATTAAACTAAAAATCAATATTCAGAACTGAGTAATTACTAGGAGCATTTCGTACTAGCTAAAAATAACCGTTGTTAACCCGACATTCATACTTATAAAATTACATAGTTAAAGACTGTGATAAACTATCCTTCGTGATAAACTTACAAAATGTAACTTTGTTCAAATACTTAGCATGAAGAACAATAAAATACTAATTTTTTCTAAACAGCGACTACTTTTACTGTATCAATTATTGGGTGTAATGAATTGCTCACATGGGAAAGAGGGGTGGAATGCAGGAATCACACTTATTAATAGAACAACAGCATGAACTTATCATAAACTGAAAGTTATCGGTGCAGACCAATTCCTGTAAAGGGTTTATAACAACTCTGTTGGCAGTATCACATGCAAAGGAAACATTTTACTTGTAAAAGCCAAACTGCTGCGTACATACGTCCAAGCAAAAATAGCTTCCAGTTATAGAAGCTCGTGCATATTGCATGGGAAGCATCCATAGCCAATGAGGCGCTTCGGCAATGCCTTCTTAAGCAGGTTCCAATGCTTTAGGCAGAAGCTGCAAAGTAAAACAACTTTATTTCACAATACCCCACGGGCAGCAACTCAAATGGATTCAAAGCTTTTTAAACACAATGCATTGAAATAAACTTACCTTCCTCTGAAATCGGCCGGTTTTTGTAAGGAGCATCTGTAAAAAGAGAACATAATCAGTACAAGGCTTTTACAAGTCATACTCATTATTACGTGCTTTGGAAATGTTTAAAAATGGTGTTTCGTACATTTTACAATGAGTTGGGACAGGTACTTCTGCAAGGGTATATATATGTTTTGATTCTTCGTTGTGTCAACACAGTTGTTAATTTTTTAGAAAATCCTAGGAATTCGAATAAACGGTGATTTATCAGCAAAGTGATCTGAAGAATTTGAATAATAGTTGGCCGACAGACGGAAAATATTACGTACATCTGATGACGAAGTATAGGGCGACAACGACCGCCCCAAAAATGACGAGGCACATGAAGAGGGAAATGAAGACCTTCCAACAACCGCAAGACGAGCAGCAGCAAACGGAGGGCTCCTCAACTTCAACCCCCAGACTCGCCGAAGAAGAACTTCTTTTGGCCAGCCGGCTGCACGAGCCGGATGATGGCATTCCATAAGGTCTAGCTGCGCCGTTTGGGTGCTTGTTGGAGGCACTTAACGTTTCCGTAGAGTTACTGTAGGATATTACGCCAAGGTCTGTGAGGGAGTGGAGAGGTACCATGGTCTCTGGTGTGATAACTTGTGGCGTGGTTTGGGTTAAGGTCAACTGGGAGTGGTGTAGGTCTTGGTGTGATAACTTGTGGTACTGCAAACCTGAGTTGTAGCCGTGCCGGTCCAACGTGGCGCAACGGTCCTGTAAAATTGTTGGATCGCTGCAAAGCCTAACGCCATTGTCGTCTTCTCTTGAATCAACAGTTCTCGAGTCCATAGCTCTAGTATCGATATATTTAGTTTCTGAAATTCTAGGGTCCATACATCTTTGAAGCGCTCGTGTATCCAGTGTTTGTGACTGAAATTTTGGGTCTGGTTTGTAGTTTTGAGTGTCATGGGATGGACGAAGTGTCGACACTTGCATGCCTTGCTCTTGGCTGTGCAGGGACAGGCGACCTGAGTCGACAGAGCCATTTCTCCTGTAGGTGAAGGAAGCCTGACAGTCTTTGGGGTCTAACTGGACGTGTGACGGGATGACAGTCAAAGGAGTTGTCTCATCTTTGGCAGGCACTTGGCCATATAAGTTGTACACATCACACATGCTACCGATGACCGTTTCGAACGGACGATGACCGCATCAAAATCCACTTGGCTTCTTCCAAGTGTCCTCCTTTAGACGTTGCTGGATGTCTAATGAAATCTGATGAGCAGTAAGGAAACTGAGACACATTACACGGAGCCTGAGAGCTTACTGAGCGTCTCATAGTGATGATTCATGAGCTACCTGCACAATTCTTGGCTCTCATTGCATTACTGAAGTAAATCATCGGACGCAGACAAAGATGTTTTGAAATTAGCAAGATTTATTTTAGGTCATTTTCAAAACTTTGCAATCTAGGGATTGTTACACCAATCTGTTGAATGAAGCAGACACCTGAAATAAATCAATGGGAAGTAAATAACTTTGAGGTTTCAAAATATGCCGAATTACGGTTACGTCTTAAATTTAAAAAACAAATTTTTCTCTTTCGCTCATGTTTATGTTTTCTATTTCAACTATGCAATGTACTTGCTGAAGAAAAATGCACGCCAAACAAGCCTTAATTCTTGCTGTCAAAATGCGAAATCGGAATTGGAAAAGTATGCGCGTTTACGTTCACACGTTTTCAAGCTATGGGTCACAACCCTGCGTTATTATAGAATGAATTTAATTCTTAGCGCTGCTTATCACTCGCACATCAGTCAACGTCGAGTATCAAATGATTGCGATACGCTGTACAGACATCTCTGTTTTGTCCCTTCGAAAAACTTATCGCAGCAATCGAGACGCTCTAATTGGATTCTGGGCCGCAAATTGTTCCACTGTCTGTAATAGTTAGTAATAAAAAAATGAATTCAATTCGGAGCCGATCTAATAACGCAATGCTTCAATTTGCAATCATATCCACGATAAAATGACGTGTTGTGTTTCGACGCGCACTCAGAATGCGAAAATTAATGATTTCGAATCGAGCTGCGCTAACTGGTGCGCACCTGAAAGTGAATATTTGTTCGTATATTCAAAATTAACTTGTTCATTAAGTTCAAGCGAAGATAGCTCCATCCACGATTCTATTGTATCCATAATAACTATGTTGTCTAATTTTACGTGCCTCTTCCAGGGAATGAAAAACTTTCAATATTGGATTTTCATTTCGCACATGATAGCGCTACTGACTTCTGAAACTGTAATAAAATGAGCTTTTCCTGATGAGTAACGTACATATAAATTGACTGACCATTAGGACATTACGTTTACGAGCTAAGGAACCCCAATAAATTTTTTCTAAGTTAAATTTTCAACTTGAATATCCTCAAGGGATTCAATCTAGTTTTCACTATTTGTTAAGTCGCATCGTCCAACAAACAAACGAACAAAATTTTCTGATAATTAGTTTGAAACATTATTAACTTTCAAGGGAGGAACTCTAAAGGAAAGGACTCTAAAGGAATTCTACACCAATAAATTTTATTACCTCTCATTCATTCGTGTACGAACGTTAGTTTCTATGCGATGCAGAACGCATCGCTGCATCCTTCTGTTGGCTAATGCGACAAGCGCGACCTTCAACCGAAGCACGACACTTTCATATTTTATTGGCAGTCCGTGTGTTACAAAGTGTAGGGCATTCAAGTACAGAAGCTCGAGAGGTCTTTAATGAGCGCGCATAACAAAATTTTCAAATGCATTCATGCATGGATTCTGCGTCAAGAGGTAAAGCGGTAATTAGAGGTGAAAGGCTCAGACGAAACTAAGGGAACAACCAGTGCATTGATATTCTTATAAGCTCTTGGAATGATCTCCGAAAGGAGTACATCAGTCATCGTGCATCAGATGCCCATGACAGGCAATGAGTAGTACTCGTAGTACAGCGAAAGCAGGGAAACACAGCACCAAATAGTTGAACACTAAAATAGTTAGCGTGTGCACAATACAAGCGTGAAGACGTTTCAGCGACGACCAATTTAGGGAATATTAAATAGTAAAAGATGCTATGACATCTGAATGTCTCCCTTGGGGTTGGCGAAATTTGCTCACCACGTTTGTAATTCTTTAAGGAAGGGTTCAAACTTGGGAAAAATATTTTTAATAATTATGGTCTTTCAATTTTCTTTAAATCAACGGACTGAAAGTTATAAGTTCGCCACTGTAAATGCATAATTTTGTTTTTTGATAAATGATTATGATGTTAACTTTAAACCGTAATACCATAATTGAAAACTATCAAAGAACACTGAACTCATTAGGAACACCATCATTTCTATCATCCCTAGCATTATCGTTACCAGCCTTTCCTTCACTGAAACCGTTCATCTCACGTATTTATTCACTGTTGACTAATGATTGGCTTGCATTTCGCTTTAAATGATCCGCTTTTATTTCACTGACGAGCATTGTCACGGTCGAGGCTCTGCCTGGTCAGCGGCAGAGAGCACGCAAGGAGGCGAGACAGCGAAGAGTTAATTAAGCAGGCAGATCTGGGGCAGTGGAGTATAAGGAGCGGGCTGTCGAGGCCTCTGCCGTACCGTACAACTTAGCCGAACTAAAAATATTTCGTCGACAGCTGAGGAAATAATCTTTTCACTGGGCGTTGCACATTACACAAACCCTGTTGGTGGGAACTCTACGTTCGTTTGGGTATGATTGTTCGGATAAACTTTCAAAGCACGTATGTTACAGAAAATATCCCTGAATTTCCGTTGATTGTTGATATGCACAGTTAAGATCCCTCATCACATAGGGGCCTACCAAAGAGCCATTACTTTAGTGCACGGTGAATAATGGAGGGAGGTGGAGGGAGCAATAAGCTACAGCCTCTGATGAAATTCGATTTTCATAATTTTGCAACGCTCTAACAATCAATAAACAAACAAGCATATTTTTCGCAACGGTAGCAACACTAGCTATTTTTATATTTATAATACCCTAAGCCCCAGCATAAATATTTTTATATTTGTTATGATATATAAGCTTCCACCCAGCACACAAAGACTTCTTAAGACGTATACGACGCTTGGCTTTTGCCTATACTTCCGCGATAGTATGTAGTGCTCAAAACCCTGTCGCCCGACTCTCCCACGACACAACCCTGTAATCAAGGTGTAGTGATCAGAAAATACAGTCTATTATTACTGTTCCTTAGTACTTGATAAATTGCATTTGTTAGAGACTCACGTTTTTTCAAACTTATATTTTTGTAATAAATTATTTGACGTTAACTCATTTGTGCACACTTCATCAAATGCGTGACTGAGTCAATAAATGCACAAACGTACAGTTCAGCTTTAAGCTTGCGAAATAGCTTGGATTTGAAGTATAGCGTACACTTTCATCATTAGATGTTAGGACAAAAAGTCTTCGATGTAAAAGTGAAGAGATTCCAAAATATAGCTCTCAATTCCTAATTGAAGCGAAAATTTTGATATCGTACCTCATTTAATTCGCTATTTCTACCGATGTTATAAGAATTAATGACTAGTTTGCGAGGGCAAATGGAATTAGGGACGTCGGGGATACACTGAAATGAAAAATATGATAGCGATGAGCAAATGCATTGGTGAAATATTTATAAATTCAGAAGTCAAGAGTTGAACGCAGTACAAAAACCCAGCAAGAAATGCAATTTATAAGCCTATTAGGAAAAACATTACATCTCATGAGATGGAAAAGATGTTGTGGTCGAAAGAGAATTAATTTCAGTGGAACAAACAGTACGAATATGAGATCAACAATGCTAGAAGCTTTATTCAAAACGTGTTCAGAATACTAATAATCATTGGACTGAACACATTAAACAAGGAAATAAATATCAAGCTACTGGATTTTGTCAAATGGGAATTTCACAATCGAAGTTGATCCGTGCAATACATATTAATTGCACTGCATGAAATTACTAAATTAATGAAGAAATGATCCACGTGGATGAACTGAAAAGCGGACAAAGCGCATTTTGCTCCCGAAATACATTTGAAGCCTAATGCTACGGCTGCTTGTCGCAATACAAATAACGCTACGCTTCATTTTCGCCTCGGCTTAAAATAGAAATAAACTGGAGTTTACTGAGCGACTTAGGATGCATAAGATCAAAGGAACTATTCAAATCTTCGTCAAACACAATCTACGCTCTGGAAATTCAGTATAGCTCTACTTGGAGAGAGTGTATTTCTTCCTCGTATTTCGATCTCTTGAAATACAAAACATCTCTCCACTTCGTGTAATGAAAATACACTTACATAAAAAATCGGCACACGCTTTTCATACCATCCAGTACAAGTTGTTTTCAGTTATTTCGTTCGTAGAAATTTAAACAGGTAAATTGAGAATCTTAAAGCAACATTTGTGCACCGTAAAATTTTTCCTACCAAAAATTGGAAAACTAATGAATAAAAATATATTATTACAGGGCTTTACATATGCATTGACACCAGATTAGCAAGTTTAGTATCAGTCTGCTCTGGGGTCGCAGCAACTTTCTTCGTGGTCCAGTTGTTCCTGAATTCCAATGAGAGCCGTAGTCTCTTTGCAAGTCGATGAGAGAAACTGCTTTAGAAATATAATGAGAAAAACGTAGAATTGTCCAAAAGCCTTTGACTAATGTAGGAGATTTACCATTATATAATCAAAAAACAGCCTACAAAAGTTGAAGTAATAGATAATTTTAACTTTAAAATCCCTTTAGGTTAAGGCAGTTGCTTCGAGAGCAAGTCGAATTGTTCAGTATTTCTATTTTGAGCTCAAAATGGGCCCGAATTGCAATCTAAAACGAACGTCAGCCAAGAATTAGATGACAGTGTTTTTACTCCCGCCTACTACGAAAACCTCATCAATAATTCATGGCACATCTGAGGGAAAAGTTTCGAAGAAAGTCAAGGGCTGGCTGGCTTTGTTATCGTCATTTTCGCCGCCATCGCTTGCTAAATGATTAAAGAACCTATGGTCTCCCGTAGAGAAGGAACTCATAAAATTAGTACATGATTGCGCGGAGACTTAGCCCTTGCACAACTTTGCTACACTTCAACGAATTGGGTTTTCTTAAGTCATGCTAAGCAATCTTCAAGTATAGGGGATGATCGTTTATAGAGTTCAAGCGTGCGAGCATTCGTAAGAGCTCACGATTAAAATGGTTTCGTGGTAATTAGACTCGATAAGTCAAAACGTCTAAAGTAAATTCATGGAACACAAGTTCCATGAAATACCAGTTAATGAATACAAACAGGTAACCTGCATTACAATATTTATTTGTTACCTCATACTTCACTCTGTTTTCCGTTGTAAAATGGTTTTATTACCACGTCCTCCAACTTTTGCTGGCCACTAACAGATGGATGACATCATGAATAACTCGCTATTTTTAAGCGGGAGAAAATTGACGCCAGCACCGGTTTGTCCGAGGGAACGATAGTACAATATTTACCACGGCTTGGGATGCAATCTCCACTTTCGTGGAGCGAGCGAGTGAAATTGATTTTTTCTCAACTATTTCAAAAACAGGATTGAGTTCTTGCAAAAGGCTTACCTGCCTGGCTACACTGACGCATCAGCTCTGTGGTGATGACTAATCAGAGCTGATCAAAGTAGTTCTCTAAGTCATGAGCACTGGAACGGAAAAGCTTAGAAACTTTACATTTTGAAGTCACGCAAATTAGATTTCAATAGTGAGTAACCTAGTTAGTTACCTTGGACACCTTTGTTAGAAAATTCATTAACTTGAAAGCTACCACGGTGAAAAAAATTGATGAAATTAAACGGCGAATTATTGTACTGGACGAATGGACGGACCTTTTATTAGCACGACGAATGTGAGAGGTTGTAGCGAGGGAGATGATGAAGTTGTTATTGCGCTTTTGATCTGCAGGACAGGCCACCCTCGAACTACCTCCCCGCTAAGCCCCACTGAGCTTATTCCAAGCTCGCGATGAGCGTGATAGTGAGATTTCTGTTTCAATTTACCCTCGCATTTTAATTAAGGAACGCTGATTGCATTTCTCCGTAATATCATCAGTCTTGTACTTTCGATTAAACAACCAAAAATTAACATTTCGCTCTAGAAAACTCGAAGTAGCACTGTATATGAGATTTTATGAGTACTTATATAACTCTTCCACTTTTCACCAAAAGAAGTGATACATAGTTTTCAAATTTTAATTTATACAAGTCCTATGTATTTAATCCGTTGCATTGATTTTTACAGGTAGGGTTACGTCAGAGCATACGCCATCGTACATGCTCTTAGAAATTCTCATTAGATTACATTTTTAAGTTATACTAACTATCCGCAAATTTTACCAGTTTTAAAAATTTGATGTAAAAAAGCGAGCAGCTCTGCAAACCACTAGACAAATGTACTTGAAACAGAATTTTTCCCTAAATCAAAATTTGGAAGGAGACGGCACTTATTTGATCAATTATGACGGTAAGCAAGGAGCTTGGGAAGCTGGCGCTCACGCAGCACTTTAGCGGAGAAGTTGGGGAAGAGAGACATTATTTCTTGGAAGAAAGACCAAAGGAACACTCCTGTTGCCCTAAGACAGGGCACATTCGAGGTAAAGTTGCTGGAAGATCAACGTTTGCAATGTATGTAGCGGGGTGTTGATCTCCGCTGTTAGAATAGCTCCATGTTCATGGAAAGACACCTACGATCCACCGCTACCATAATTGGCGGTGCTTCAACCTTTCTTGATCACGTCAAGCCAAATGTCATAAGAATGTTGTTTTTGTTATATTAAGCGACACCGAAACTTCAGAGCACATACTTTGAAAAGGTATTGAGCTAAGAGCTGCTTGGTATTTTTTAATAGCAGTTGTAAAAGACTTTCTGGTTCGAGTGATATGCTTATGTTCGGTGCCAACTGAGCCAATCGTAATTTTCTCAAATTAGGGGCTTAAAAAACTTCAACCTGCTGCACTACCGTGTCACCGTGAAGTTCTGTTGCAATTTTAAGCTCTTTAATACACGCTTGATCGAACCATAATTCTGAAGTTGGCCTCCATCAAACGTGAGTTTGAATAAAGCGTGAGTGCACTGATGTGAGCGTATGGGTTTTTGGAGCTCTTACTGTAAGCTGGAAGTCAATATCGGAGCAATGATTGAAATCGGTATAATTTGTAGAGGAGCTTATTACCATGACTCCGTGAGCTGACCAGCGCCGTGGCAATAAATGGCTGAGTTAATGTGGAGCAGGCATTGCTGGGCTATAGCCTCGAGCCCCACAGCTAACGGCAGCCCCTGCTTTGCCACTTAGCTTATCGCACGCCTTCAATTCTAAATGAAAGCTTTGTTGAACAGATATGGTTGACCTCTTCTCCGGCACGGACAACGCAATTCGTTATTACCTAACTTGAACTTTCCAACTTTGTACGAATAAAATTGGCATATTTTCTATTTGGAGACGAAATATGACCTTGACACGAGTTTACTCATCCGTCCTTCACCTCTCTTGGCACAAATCGACCATCCCCGAATATGCTTATATCTAGAGTCTGAATGGCTTCTGAAAATTGTGAATTTTCAGTAGAAAATTTGCCGAGGAGAGGGTTAAATATAACTACCAACAAGTGAAACTAGGACTCGAATCATGCACAATTGTACGTGGAGTTTGGATTGACAGAACATGAACTCTAACACCTCGGTACTGCATATAAATCGTAAATATTTTTCACTTATGGGGATAGCCTCCCAAATGCTGAACGACCTACGAATTCTACAGAAATTGAAGACCGCGATATTGGAGATATTCAGAAACAACATGTTACTGATACGCTAGTTTTCTCATTAGGTATAACGGAGAAAATAAATATGCACATCAGCTATTTTTTGAATAGATTTATGTTCTACTTTTAAAGTTACAGAAAATATATTTAGTGTATATACATGTACTTTCCATGATAGCAGTTATTGACATCCTAGTAAAACTTATTATAAAAAAGTTCTGTAAAACAAATAAAAGAGAGACGGTATAGTCAAAAATACTCGAATTACATCGAATACAAGGATTTTAAGTGGAAACTGCTCATATAAAACAAATGTCGAGTTTGTCACCGGAAGACTTTGCGTTAGGCTGCGCAGGAGCAAAAGACCACAAATACACAAAACTCAAATTTGTCAAACAAAAGTTGAAATCGTTGAGTAAACTCTAAATGTGTAGCCCAAAACTCTAAATGTGTAGCCCAAAACTCTAAATGTGTAGCACAAAACTCTAAATGTGTAGCACAAAACTCTAAATGTGTGACACAAAACTCTAAATGTGCAGCACAAAACTCTAAATGTGCAGCACAAAACTCTAACTTGTAGAACAGAACCTAACTGGAACTCGTCACGGTGGACCCCGAGTGACGCCAGGCGTGGGCGTCAGGACCACACAGCGCACATGTGGCCTAGAGACGCATCCGAGACCTGAGCATTCAAAAGACAAATGTGTTGCGTTGGGATGTTGCACGAGGCGCGTATGCATGTCACATGAGCTTCAAAAAGTGTCGTGCACGCCAGTTACTGGTCTGCTCACTGTATTATAACTATCCTGTGCATGGTCACATCAGAAATGTAACGTCATAACACTTCAACGATTTTCAATGCTAATGCTCCAGCAAGAGGCTGAGGAATTTCTACCTGATGAATGATTTCCAGAGAATTAAATTGGGAGTAGAAAATTTCCCTTCTAATTTATTCCAATAATAAAATTAACGGAGCGACATCTGTTGAAAAATTAATTGGCCTTTGTGTATGACAAAGTAGGGATCTATTCATGATTTTTTTCTGTCTACTATTAACAATTTTTTTAATTTTAACCGAACTCATGAAAAAAATGAATGTAATTTTAATTCCACTATGTATGGGAAATAATTTTTTTCTGAAGTATCCCATGAACGTCGTTCTAAGCGAATTTGTTTTTTACAGTGGTACCTTTGCAGAATATATCATAGTCGAGTATGCAGCAACCCAAATGAAATAAGGCAACTACTTAAAATCTAACGCGAAAAATAAGGGTGAGTCACGGCGCAAGTTGGTGCAGCCTTTACTAGGCGCCATGAATAAACTTGTCAACGTTCCAGTCCTCAATTTAACATGTCCAAAATTTCGAAGAATTCTGAAGGACAAGTCCTTGTGCACGGAATTACTTTATAGTGAGCACATTTCTAATAATGAGCGTATATATTCTGCCGGTATCCTATTGACATACTGTGCATTGTTCAAATTGAGAGCTGAAAAGTGTGCTGAGAGACCACGGTTCAGCTCACTGAAAAACGTTCCTCACCAAAAACAATCATCTTGCACCGCACCACTAGTGAACCTTAGCCTTCCACTCGATAACGCCCTCCGCATCAAGTGAGGAGGGCCCAGGTTCCATCCCCAGCGTGCGACTGTTGGAGTTTCAAGAAGTCATGGAGAGTTTTTCTTGGGAGAGGAAGCTTAAGTCGCTCACACCCCACTTCACTCACGTGTCTTATCAGTAATTATATGCCACTCAAAACACTGTCTATAGCACTGCATGCCAGCTCGTTAGAACAAAGTTTCTTTCCTTTCGTGGAAGAAGACAGGGATAAAGCGACTGTGCTCCAGCACGAGCTCGATCAAAGGACATGATGGTCAGGTGTCAAAAACAAAAGGTAACGCTAAAACAGCTCCTACTTAGCAGTGAACCTAACCCGCGAGAGATCCACCACTTTACTACACAAGCTATTTAGGGGCATCTTTGATCAGCCGGAAGAGCGTGCTGCAGACACGCGCTGCAGGAAAAGTTCCTCATACGCTCAGAAATTCTACTTAGACCTGCTATGTTGGTAATTTACGATGGAGGTCTATCTTGTGAAAGAATATCCGTTTATTTTCACAAAATTAGAAATGAGACGTATTGTCGCAATTCTAGCTTATATCAGGATTGAACTTCGGGCTAATGCATAATGAATTTATAGGAATTCGCCTCAGGTGCACACTCTGCGAATTAACAGTTCGTGGATTTCAGTCGAATCTGCAGCTATAAAATAGATTTTTTCACATTTAGTCAGGTGCTGTTGACACGTTCCATTATATTCGTCCAAGACCGATTACGTTTGCAGCATTTTTCTATTATTTTAGTGCGTCATTCCTTGCAGTCTTTGCTCTGCCCTAAGATAACTTCAATTTTTATAGACTAGATTTACGTATGATTTGTTGAATGTGAAATACTTTTCAGCTAATAATTTCGGTTTTATTATCAGCCATAGTGAACGACCTTAATTGTTTACACAAGGGAAATCCGTCAGCTGAGCAATTCTTTTTCCGTTTTGGAGGAACAATCCAGAAACACTTTCGCAATTCGTCAAATCACTTTTTCTTCCATATATCTTCCACCCAACAGGATCATATCTTCATGTTATAGCTACTCATCCTCATGCTTGGCTTTGGCTGATCAGAAAAGAAAATAATCAGTATGTTGGTCGGTGAAGAAAATAACCATGACGTTGATGAGTGATGAAATAAAT
The DNA here is from genome assembly GCA_014899125.1 of Orchestia grillus. Taxonomy (NCBI): domain Eukaryota; kingdom Metazoa; phylum Arthropoda; class Malacostraca; order Amphipoda; family Talitridae; genus Orchestia; species Orchestia grillus. The sequence continues at coordinate 91,422 of VOMN01093819.1, forward strand.
TTCAAAGCAGAATAACTTCTCGTCACCCACGTCTCCACAGTTGCCGAACATCATTTGGCACAGGATGTCAATTAGTTTACCTCCTACATTCCGCAGTGCATTAGCAACACTTCCTTCCATGCATTTACTATTGTACCTCGGAGTACCTGAGTAATAGGGTTGTTTTTTGATGGACTTGCGTATTCAGTTTCCGTAGGATGACGCGAAAGAAAGCTGACTTCAAGAGCAGCTCATTTATAGCTGGAAATGACGCACTCTACCGATGGAGGAATCGTGTTTTCTGTCGTAAAATTGGTTTAAATTTATAATTCAACACATTCAAACTTCAACAAGCCTAAGGAACTATTAGTTCTAATTAAACAATAACAACGGTCTAGAGCTCAAGATTACCTGAAATTCTGATACGTCAAACTACAAAACGTTTGAGACTCGTTCCTGAACACCAACCAATACTTTCCTAACGCATTACTCGTCTCAACGTATCACTTGATACCTTCAGTGCAAAATTTGCAATATTACGCTTTTTACAGGTGTTTACCCGAGCTTCGCTAATGCTGGCACTACAATAGCGGGCACCACCATCGATCACGTGCCGCGCCAAGGTTCAACAGGGCGGCAGGTTTTGCTCCGGCGGCAGGGCTCGCGGCATTAACACATCGTCCTCTGCCTGAGCGCACAGCCACAAAGAAATCCTCTCATTATTCCTCCAAATAAACAAATGATGTGATCATTGGTTCTAGAATGGGAGGCAAGGATAAACGTGTGCGTTTTTTCCTCTCCAAAAACACTTGTTGGTTTATTGTCCTAGTGTTATTACACGCACTGTGTCTATGTCGTTGTTGATGTGGAGCGTTCAAGTATTCTGGTTTCATAGAAAACGTTGCCGTGAGCAAAGGGAAGGCTATAAAAATAATTCTCCCAGCAATAAATATTCATTGGAAATAAATACTAGCAGAACGTTAACTAACAAGTAGAAAAAGTAATAACTTTAAACTATATTCTAACAGAATAAGAGAACAAGTGGACATTAAAATGCACGCGTTATAACTCTAAATTAAAAAATATTCAACGGAGTTATTTTGAGTAAATGTCCATAAATCAAGAAGCGATTACCGTTAATGTGAGGCACGGGAATGACCCGCAACGTTAAAGCGAGAATGACCCGTAGAGTCAATGCATTGTATTTGCTCGATGTGTGTTTCAATCAACCCCTTCTTCGGTAAGAACGAGATATCTCGTTTTGACCTAATTAACATTTCTCAACTTTGGGCGAGCAAACTCGCCAAATATTCGATTTTTGAATGAAAATGCTTGAAATAAGTTTAATCGCCCTTCCTTGAATTCTCCCGCTAAAAGTCGAGCATTTCTAAGTATACTCATACGAGTACATCCAAAGAAAATCGAAAGAAGCATCAGCACATTTTCGGCAAAAACCTGCTGCGGAAAGGGTTAAAGAACAGTGGAAAGCATATCAACGAAATAATAAATTAGAGTACAAAGGTGTGAGATGCATAGAGCATAGATGACACTCGTGCCAGAAATTCGTTGCACGTAAATACCAGCATCTCTCTAGCGCATTAAGAGAGCAAGAGAAAAATACTGTAAGGTCTGATGGGTAAAAATCAGAATAAACCGCTGCTTCGTACAATGAATGAGCTCGATTTAAGGTGAGTAAGTAAGATTAACGCTCAGAATCGGTGCGATTTTGAGGCACACGATTTCTCGAGATCCTGAATAATCAGCTCAGGCGCTGACATATTCTTCGGAAGTGTCTCTAAATGAATTTAAATCTTTAAGATACACTAAAATAGCATCCGCTTACCAAAGCCTAATTAAGTGGACAACTGCCGCATTTGACTACAGGGAATCAGTCAAGTATTACCTGCGTTTATTTGCCAGAACATTGTAAACATGACATTAAATTATGGAAATCGTTTAACGCTTAAGAAATCAAATACAATGTAGAGTCGCGAATTCTATAGCAACAAACCTTCTATCTGTTTTCGGAAGTTTCTTGTTTAAAAAAAAAAACAAATTTGCTGTAAAATTAATCATAGAATTTGAACATTACTGAAACTCGCACATAATCCCTAAATAACCAGGATCAAGTTCGAAAAATTATATTCAAGTGAATACAATTGCAACGAATTTTTCTAGCCCAATTCTATGATCCGAAAACATAGTCTTGATAGGTGGGAAGCAACTTTTGGCGATCCTTTAGAGCTTGTCACGCGATACCACAGTAGCTGAGAATGAGGCACCTCTTCGCTTATGGATGACTCAGTAATGCGATAACTTTGGCTTGAAGTTCTCCTAATAATGAGCTTCGTTGGTGCATCACGAGCTTCAAGGTGTTCAATAAAGCTTTTACGTGCTAAGCTGAATTAAATTCATTTTAGATATTCATGCACGGTTGCGGACACGCCTTGATCAAGATGGGGCGGCAGAACACTTCTTTATCACCACTCCTTGGTGGGCGAAAGGGCGAAATGATGAGGCGCTTAAAGAATTGGTCAAAAGTCGCTGACGTTCTGATACTTAGGTATCAAAATTACGTAACAATCAAAACAATGTGCAGTTGTTTCATGACATGAAGCACGTTTCTTGAAGTGCTGTAAATCTGGAATGAAAGTGTTCATAAATGATCTTTGATTTTGATTGCACGTTATGTTTCATACATCGTTATTCAAGTTCCATGAAAATTGAGAACAGTGACGATGATTCTGTACGACATTGTTCCAAAAACGGAAAGGGTCAAAGGGCATTACTATAAAAATTCTGCGTAGAAAAGCTTCAAAGGATTTAACAAACAATAAGGCTTGTATGTGCTATCTGAGGATAGAATGACGTTCGTAAAAATTCAATGTGTAGTTTTGCACTCGGCTTTTCAAGCAACAAAAGATATCATCAATATTGGTTTCAGCAGAGAGTTGTCAATGGAAGGGGAAGCTCAGCAACAGAGCCTTTGATTTTCTTCACAATTAGGTGCACCTAAAATTTAACTTCATCATGAAATATTTTATGATCAATGAGTTCTGGTGGTAGGTCCCAACTGTTTGGAGTGCCAGCCAATTCGACCCATTTGGTATACCCCACACGTCGAGCAACCGAGTATTTCTTCCAAGTAGACATGACAGGTAAACCTCTTGAATAAAACTAACCACCTATTGACTATCAACCGGATCTACTTTAACTTTAATTAACTTATGTCAGTAAAAACATTGCGAAGCTTGCGTATTACCTCGACATTCAAGCACTACAGTCCATCACGCCCGCTGTATATAGCGTGCCTGGCAGATATGCCTGCACCCAGGCCCCAGGCTCTGCAAATGTCTCTTTGATTTGCGACCGATCTCGTGTGATTATGTTGGTGTTCATTAGCGCCCCGCTACTTTGGCGGTCCGGGCTCTCGGTACATGTTTAGGCTATATTGGGTTACCAATAGCCAATAGCCCACTCGGGACTTGACTCAACAAAAACAGTGATGACGTGATGCTCTACCGCGCTTTTTACTGCACTGTATAATAGATATTGATTTCAGATTTCAATCAGGCTTCGGACTATAAGTGCTTCACTTTAAATTGGACTTATGGAGTTATTCGAAAGACCACAATACAGTGGCACATCAACTTCATCATTGGAAAGAAACTGTCTTCATTTGAACTCGGTGATGACTAGACGCAGCCATAGCGGCGCACTGTTCATCCTCACTTGACTTGGGACGGCACTCGATGCAAAACTATCGAATGCCAAAGCATATTTTACATCATCATGTAAATGCGCTCGCTGCTATATTTATGCGATGTTTGTCCCATCAGCATCTTTCGCTAGGACTTTGCTCTCGCAAAAGAAAACAATGAATAGGAAATGCAGAATTCGATGCCGCCTAAAATGAAGCAATTGAAGAGAAAACATTTAATGTGGACGCTATGGCAAACGCTAGATCCAGAATCAATGTTTATGATGGGGAAACAAATAAAATTTGTTTGTTCAATCAATTTCAATAATAATGCCTGAAAAATGCTCCATCAGCTGTGCGCTAGCTTGCATTTGCTCTTTTGTGCAGTTTTCATGTATGTAATTGAAAACTTATTCTACAAGGATTTGAAGATGGTTGTTTTTATTTCAGGATAGTTTTCAGGAGCTTCATATCGGGTACATTACTCTCATGGGTGACCTCAGTCACCCCTAGATCTTGGGATTGTAATGATGACTTCTTCAGATAACATTGGCTCCATTTGATAATAATTGCTTGCAAAATGCTGCATAATTCCCATAAGCTTTTAAACTTTCCAGAACTAGATAAAATTAGTTTCAAATTTCTACAAATAACAGCAAATATTGATGCTTGGCGCTACCTAGAGTTTCCACGTCACTTAAATTCCCTATACCGAATATAAGAATGATAACGGGTCGTGAAGACACAATTTCAGCATCAAAGGTAGCGCATAAAAGTACCAATTTTGCAAATAATTTTACAGCTTCATAACTCGCACGAAGCAGAAACTAGCGTGATAAGAGACACTGCTTTAAATCATGAATGGAACCTCGCAGAAAGTAAAGAGTCCGTCATAATTTGTGAGTCGTTCTACCCATACAATTAAAACAATTATACAGTGGGAGGAATTTCTTTAATAAAACCACAACGGGCACGCTCAAGTCATGCAAATTATTCCCAAGGAGCGTTTAACTATCGTGACCTTATCTCTTGGATGAAAACTTATGCCGCTAATGGTGGACTACAGAAGCCATGAAATGATTATGACGAAGTCCTCGGCTTCTAATGAGGGGATTTATGCATTCCCTTAATTGAAGAAAGCAATGCGCCCAGCAGGACGCGCTTATGCTGAGGTAGTTATACTGCCCCCATCTCTGTATTTAGGCGCTCACAAGCTCCGTAAGGAAGCCTAAGGAAATTAATTATTCAAACTTTTAAATTCTTTCGACCAGCAGAAAAATAGAGCAATTGTAATGCCCTTACCGAAATAACTGCAGCAATTGAATTCTTTCAAATTTCTCGAGGTTGAAATTTAAGAAAAGTTGACGTTAAATTCCGAATGGCAAACAGGAAATTATGGTAACTTGGTCTTCCTCAATGAAGAACTCTCATAAACTCGCAGACATTCCAGGAGCACTGTCCGGTGGGTCAGAGGACGCTCTCGTATCGGGACCAAAGCAGCCCAGTGTTGCTCCTCGCGTGACCGAGGACGAAGATGGCAGCTCGATATGCAGTGTACGCCCACGATATAGAAGTTAGTTCAGCGCACTCGGGAGCACCAAGTGCAATACGGTAACACGACAACCGGTAACTGCACAGAATGATATCTCAAGTGCGGCACGCGCATTTCTCATATCAGTTTTTTTTCAAGTTTGGTTCGGGTCGTTTAGTATGAGCGTCATATCAGGTTTGGTTCGGGAGCTCATGTTGAAACTCCAATTTTTAAGGTCGTATTTATTCATACGTAATTTTTTTTAAGCTTAGAATATATAAGGGCAATCAAACAGTATGGGACATTCCTCGCTCACTCTACGATTTGTTGATTGATGGCAATTCAAACGCCAACTAAGTTCCTATCAAACTTATAAAATTCCAAAGGATTGTATTTGCGGAGATTAGTCGAGAAATATAATAGAATATAATAAAATATGGCAACAGGAACGTGTTAATTAGCCCATGCTTAGTTTTCCCCATGTCCCATGCCATCAGACATCAATCACGCACAGGCACACGAGTACATAGGCGTCAAATAGGAGGGCATGATAAGCCAAAGAACAGATAAAACTGCTTCCGTGCTCTGGGGTCACCNCCCCTTTGCACAAGAGAAAAAAGAAGGTATGCAGAAATAAGGCAGTCAAACTAGCAGTCATGAATTTTTGAAAACAACTCGGCCTCCATTTAGTTCAGGAAGAGGCCCTATTACAATTGTGAGATCCCATGATCTATTTACTAGGCTTTCACATACTAGTCGCAGGCTATGTACACGCATAACTGTGCATGCCTCTGACGTCTCAAGCTGTTTCTACTTCTGTTAAAGAGAAAATATGATGGAAATGCTGGCGAATGCGTGTAAGATTCAAACAGTTAAATTAATTCCAACACTTTACATAGGCGAAATGAAACGATAGAAAACGCCAGTTTTAAAATTTCGTAGTCGAGCACGTGAGACTGCCCCCACGCTCATCGCAGGGTTGTGTGAACAACGTACAACTCTCAGAGGGCTTCCTTAGGAAGAGCTGAAGTATAGCTAACCGTAACTTTCATAATACTTTGAAATATATAAAGAAATTTTTTATATTATTTTCACTTTTTCTAGGAGCTCCTCATAAATTGCACCCCGGTTGACTGTGAATATAGATAAACCTAGAATTCTTTAATTCAATTTAAAATAAAGGTACTATTATATTTGTGAAGTATAGAATACATTTATTTTACTAAATGTTCTACATAGAGCTCGAAATATCATAAGAGCACTGGTCAAGTCTTACTTCAGCAGCCACTATTTTACCGAAATTCCCAAGTCGTATTCACTTGTTTTGCCCCCGTGTGATTGTGAGGACAATTGATCACTGCGCGAGAGGTGACTCGTTCCACTGAGAGCCACCGACCGAAATTAAGTGAGCTCGTCCATGGCACTGCGGCTTATGAATGCAGCTTCCTCAGGTTATTAATTGTGGTGATGTGCTCCTAGTTATTCAGCTTCGCGAAATATGCAAACAGAAAATGGATGAGATTTTCGGCTGAAGACTTAACCCTGAAAATTAATTAGGGCATCTCAGTTCAAAGAGGCCAGCGGCTTATAACTGGCAGCATCTTAAAAGAATTTTCGTCCGTCGAAAGTTGATGAGGTAATGTTATTCCGACTTTAAAAGGAAAAATTATTCTGATAAAAAGGAATTCATTTTGAAAGTTTGTAATGGTTCGCAATTATTCAAAAAATGAGTGAGTGTTGAAACTATGACATTAAAAAAATTACCTTATGAACATCAAGCTTAGAACATAAATATAGAACTAACTAAATCGCACAAATTTCTCACAGCGTGCCTTCTTCAGCCAGTTTTCTGAACACGAGTGACGACGTGAAATATGTCAACTGATACTACCAATTTACATGTATAATTCTACTTCCAGGTGAAGCGATTATAGCGCATGGGACATCCATTTGCAAGTCATTTGCCCGTATGAGGTCGTATGTGAGCTTCTGTATTCAGCCTGGAAAAGTTCAAGTTCATTTATATTTGATTTTTCTCAGTCTACAGCATGGCAGCGCGGCCCCCTCATGCCCGAGGGAACTTTGCTAATAGTGCCACCATTCTTTCGATAAGCTCGTACAACTAATGGCGCTGTTGTTTCTATCGGAGTGTATGTTTAAATTACCTCTCCGAGAGTTGGCAAAATGGCAAAAATGTATACATTACGAACTTAATTAACTCAATTAGGAGCAATTTGCGTGCGCAGTGTACTTTAAGTTAGCAGAAGATCGAGGCTGGGCACTCGATGAATGTATAATTAGTTCTCTGTAGTATGCTTCGCCTCGCATAATGATGTGTTGCTCACTGAAAAAGAATGAAAAGCTCTCTCTCAACTCCTTAATTGAAGAGATTAGAGACTATAATTGCAAGGTGAAGAGTCTCTTTTCCCATCACTAACGTCGTTCATTCCACAGATGGTTTTAAAATTTAGGGGGACTCTAATATACAATATTGAATATGTTGAACCGAATCAATTTATGTAAAAGCGATGCGGTCACAAGGTAATAGAGGAACATGAAACGTTCAATTTGCACTCCGGAGAGTATACCCGTTGTTTAACTTATAATAAGAGGAACCTGTTCGCGGAAGCCTGAATATCGGAACTTGTGTACAGCGTCACCTGCATAATGGAACGTGTATACAGGAACTTGCATTGTCGATGAAGCTTGAAAAGCGTGGTTGCCTCAGACAAAGTTTTGAGTAGTTTCCTTACAATTTACCGATAGAATATAGAGCGAAAGAATTTATTTTTTAGCACAAATTCACGTAACTGAGGTATTTGTAACGTACTAAGATGTTCACATTCTATTTAAGTATATTAATAAACTAAATGGCTTGACTTGAAAAAGCGATGGTGCTAAAAGAACTGTTATTAATTCCAACACGTTTTACTGTTGGGTTTTTAATGTCTGACAACTACTGGCGTCATGAGGGATGTGAGGAATGCGTGGTTTAAGCTTCATTTTCCAAGGGAAGTACTCCCGGGTTACGTGAAATGCCTGGCCTGGACCGGGATTCGAACTCTAAAACCTACTCACCAGTCTCGCTTGATTTAATGCTCCTTTTTTATTGCCTCAGAACCTTGTTATGCTCTCAGAAAGTAATGGCTGTGGTCAAGAATGAAGGGAATTACCTCACAATCTTGTTATGCTCTCAGAAAGCAATGGCTGCGGTTGAGAATCAAAGGAATGAGTAGCGAGACCCTCAGTGGCTGCCGAGGAAGTCAACCCTGTCCTACTTTCGATTTGTCTGATGATATTCATCCAAAATATTTCTACAGCCAATACTCTTTATCATTGAATGCTGTTGATCTTTTATGTGGAGTAAATGACAACTGTCGTTACCTTTAATAGTAGAAATAACTGTACTCTTGACCCATTTTTGACGTGCGGTGTAGTGCGCCTAATACCACTGAAATAATTTCACGAGGAAGTTAAAAACGTCCGTGAATCAACAGTACCTGCACAATCAACTGAATTTCTAAACACTGAATTCTTGACGTGCGAGCGTATGATATAGCGAGTACAAGTTTCGAAAGCGTGAAAGCAATTAGCTAGAAAAGTGTGCAGCCTTTAAGACAATTTCAGATTATAAGACGAATAACTATACACCAATGTTTTCTAACTAACGACTAACAATAACTAACCCACAAGGCGTCACGTAAAGCCGATGCTCACGTAATGCAGACTCTTGCCTGTGTAGGGAACCGAGTTGGGCATCATGATGGAGAAAGTAACTTAATCAATGCCCAATCAGTTAATCCATTAAAAATTTGAAATTAGTTATCAATAAGTCGTTGTGGCAGGTAAAGAGAAAAATTATTCGGTTTTGCTTAAAAATTACTTAAAACTACTAACTGTAATCGCAAAAAAAACTATAAAATCAATGTAGATTGTTCTTCACAAGTTGAAGCCAAAACTAGTTTTTTCTCACGTCAGCAGTAAAGAAGGTTAGATTTTTTGTTCCTTTTTCCGTCTATTAGCTATTAGAGCGTTCATTGTCTATAGGAGCTATTAGAGTTTCAGCACCGAGAAAATTATTATGAAACGTAATATTTGTATTACACTTTTATCAAAAACTTTAGTTTACACAAGTTAATGTTTTAATAAGGATATTGAAAGAAATTGAGATAAACAACCCGCTGTACGAAGTATTCAATTTTTCCTCTTCTTGTCGTACCTCTATTCTTCGATGAGGTGCATGACGCTCACCGTGGAATTTGACGCGGCAAATATTTCCAAGCCCAGAGATAATCTCTTAGCCCTGAAGTTGTCTCTGCCCATAGAGAACACGCGCTATCTGCAGGCCTGGAGCGGATGGCTGTACTGAACTTAATAAACAAATGTCCACCAACATTTGCTTACCGTAGAGAGGGACCAGTATCTCTCAGCAAGTTCTCAGCTCGCTAAGTCTCACCACGATTTGGGTATTGTGCTTGAGCCCTTTGAGGCCTGCAGGGATATCTCAACTTCGACTTAAATTTTACTTGGTGTTATGTACTCGTGGTACTCGTATTTTCCCTACTGCATAGCAATCGGGGCTCTGTTGGAGCTCCAGGCAATGGAGTATTGTGCATTCAAGTTGTCTAATCACACCTAACACCAAAATGGATCACTGCAATTTTTAGATACTCGAAATTACGCTGTAGATAACATTGCTTAGTTTCGAATGATTTATTCACATTAATCACACAGTTACCGAAATATCTAAGTAACCTGTGGTTCCTGCAGTTCTCCTTCGGTTGGGCTACATTGCAGTATGTACCCGTACATGGACGCCAGCAAAGTAAAGGACTCGGCAGTAATTACTCGTCAGAGTGAAGTCCTCTCTCTAATAGGTATTTTTTTCCTGTGCTGCGTTGGCTTGAGGTGATACTGCAATATCTTGATTATCTATTGAAGAAACTTTCCAATATCTATTTGCGGAAAATATTTGTTTATGCATCCTAACCATGAAATATTCTGAACCCGTTACACCATGTTTGAATGAAAAGTCTGTATATAATTAAAACGAGCCGCGTTATTTAGCGGTTGGATGCACAAGGCTGTGTTGAAACACATCGCTTGTCTCGCTCGTTATCTTGTACTGCTTTCCATGAATGTTTTAAGTTAGGTTACTCAAATTTAAATTTAAAAACTGGATTGCAATAAAAAATTTGAATGTCATTTATTAAACCTCTCCTGGCCAAAAAAAAACTTATGAGGATGTTTCATGAGGATGCAGCTGTCTCTCGCCCTATGCTAAACGCAGCCTTATCGCCAAAAATAAGTTATTCGTAAAAGAATTGAATGTTAATAGATTAACGGTTTGGCTCTCAATTCAGGCATAGCTGACTTGTTAGCGAAATAGGAAAGTTAATACAGGACGAAAAAAATTTAAACGCTTATAAATTAAGACTATGCATCATTTTTGACTATGAATTGAGGAAATATAGAAATAGATTACATTCAACTGTGCGGACTTTCCGTTTGAATTCAAAATCTAAATTTCAATTTCAAAATGGAATTGATTTCTAAGATCGGAGATCCGAAGCCTTGAGCTGCAGCTTACAGGCGTATGCGGCTGGCAAGGTTCATCAGAATAGATCCCATTTTCAAGTCGAAATTGAAGTTTTGCAATAACATTCAATGCAGTGAACTCTGAAAAATCTAATTTTTTTCAACTTATTACGTCAATTTTCAGTTCAAATTATTTGTGCGAAATTAATTTTGTTGGGAGTTTAAATAATTGAAAAAATTATAAGCAACCAGCAAGTCGAAACATTTTTCGACTACTGCATTGTCTCGAAAAGAAGCAATCAAGAAATGAAATGAACTTTGACTGCCGCTTTTCCTGAGGCCAAAAAGCTTTCAGCCTAAGCAAAATAAGTAGGAAAGATCGTGCATCGATGCTGGAAGACCTTTGTAGAACTTAATTAAGCTCGATAAAACGAGATTTAACCCTGTGATCCTCAACCGTTTTGGTGTAACGAACTTAATTCAGCGCCGAAACTAGATTTACTTCCTTCTCCTCCGTCTCAAAATACCAATGCGCAGATCTTTCTTAGAACAGAATCTCAAGCAAATTCTCTTTCCGTTGAAGGAAACAAATTTTACCCCTCACTTTGTTCGTTTGTTTGGAAAACGAAAGGAGTTTCACATCCTTTGTTCGAGTTGAGGAAAGAGCACCGAAGGCCTCACTATACATGGACCGGTTCCTTCACGTTTACTGTCCAAGATATTTTGGTGGCTCGAGACATTTTTTCCTCCAACTTAGTACTGGTGTTCATCTTTTGGACCTCTAAAGCGCTTCAAAATACCAGCAGTTGGCCTGTTTTTCAAACTCCTTGTCAGCCGTACTCACAAGACGTGCGCAGGTGCGGTAAGAGGGTCACGCTCTCAAACATTTTTCCTTTTACCTGTGGGGAAGAGAAAAGAAACTTTAAGCAAACTTGGCTCACTGTGCGCATGGCTAAACGCTCACAAACAACTGGACTGGCTAAACACATTTAACAAAAGCGTTGGAGCTAAGTGATACCTTCATCTTCATTTAGGAAAGAAGAAATGTGGTCATTTAGAGCAAAATCCTAAACGGGAAATCATCTTAATGGAGCGAACACACAGCCATCATAACATGAAATTAGCTATAAGTGAGATAGTCACGTGATACTTCCCCTTAATCTAGAGAGGAATGAGAAAAGTTGCCCAAGTTTGCTGTGCTCCTGCTCTAGAGACCAAACAAGCTTCCCCTCGCACCTGGCTTTAAATAACAGGAGCGTAATAGCGGAGTGCTTGCGTGCCTGCCCCGTCATCAGGCAATATTTTCTTAAAGAACTTAGCAGAGGTGAATCTGACATAACTGATAGATCTTTATTAGGGCAACACACTATGTTCACATCCAAGATTTGTTTCATGTTTAAAATGCACTCGCGAAAGCACATCTCTATTAAACAGATATATCTTTGAGATGTAAGCATGCCAGCTTCTGATGGTTTCCAACCTAAATCAATTGCTTTCTTTTCGAAAACAGAAGTTAACTTAGTTTCTTTGATAGTAATTAAGAATATTCACGAAATCAAATAACGCATAGGGCTTTACGAAAGTCATCATTAAAAATTGAAAAAATCTGTTCAGATAATATTGCCGACATGTTTAGATGGATTACGATAAAATTATTCGTATTATATGATCCTATATTTCTTTTCAAAATTCATTCCTTTGAAAATCAATGTTAGCTAAATAAATTTTTTATTTACTCAGAAACGTAAACAATAAAGAACCAAACTAGAGGGATTTTCACGCTAATAATTCGAAGACCTCTTCTCGTCTGCGGTCGATGGATTCGCTTTCCTCTGAGGTGCCATCTTCTCGCGTGTGAGATTCTAGCGGCGGGTGTGAGCGTACATGCATACTCGTGTGTTGGCTGGAGTCGCAACGTCTATTTGTTGCAACTGATGAGTATTGTACGCTATCGAAATTTTCCTCGTAGTTTTCCGTAAGCACATCCTCTCCTGAAGCGAGCTGCATCTGAATCCAAGAAGGTAACATTCTCTGTAAAATCGTTTCTGTATCTCAAAGTCGTTACCCATTGCTGTTAAGAAAAAATAATCTATTTTTCAAACAGTAGAGAATTATGGGCATTTTTCATTCCTGATAGCTAAAGCACGGTACAATTTTTACATGTTCGAGTCTTTTGAGGGTTTTTTTCAATTATGAGTAACCGTATGTTCAACGTTATGTTCAAATACTCGTGTGAGGAGACTTGTAACTAGACGGTACAACCAATGTGTGTACCTTTATTAATTTCTACAAATTTTACCGTTGGGTTTTCAATGCCTTACAACTACTAACGCGTGAGGGATGTGAGGAATATGAGACTTAAGTTTCCTTTTCCAAAGGAAGCACTCTCTGGTTACGTAAAAACAAGTTTCTAAAAAACTGTTTACACAAGCGGATTTTATGTTTCACTTGCGTGGCGCACAAATGACCTGGAACAACAGGCAATTTACAACGGGATATTTAAAACAAAGTGCTTTCATGGATCAGTGCTAGGGCAGAAATGATAAAATATTCGCTCGAGTCTTCTTATATCAGAACAAAGCTAGCTTAAAATAAGATAGAACTCGCGTGTCAGGACTCATAATCCCTCGATTATTATGATGTATGGCAGTATTTGGCCCATAAAATGATTCATATTCGTAAGCTAACAGAATCATGGGGCATCCAGACTGATGAGATATATTTGACTGCAGAAATTGGCCACAATTCAACTATTTTACTTTTAGCGTGCCATTCCCTTGTTATAGGTGGCTCAGATCCTTGCCAATCTCTGAATCAAGAGCATTTGCATTCGAATTCAACGTTGATCTTAGATCAAAGGATTTAACCTTAAATTCTGTCTTGCTTTCAAGGTATGGAGCAGATCCTAGAACTAATCCTCAGGGTTCCTCGTCCTTAATAAGTGAGTGTTGAGAGCTTCAAAGTATGTAAATGACACTGGAGACCCTCGGTAATTTCTCTGATGAGAAACAAGGACGATATTAGTTTGGAAACGAGATTAGTGAAGCCTAAATTACTGGCAAACAAGTACTTGAGGCTCAGAATGTAGTCGAGAGTTGTCTTAAATGGTTGCTTGCAGGAGCGAGCAGTTCGCTCTATAATGCGCAGTGGTGCAGTGCGTTTGAGAGCAGCACTGCAGGCCTAAGTTCCTCAGCCTCAATCCTAATGAAGTTCCGAGAACATGACTGCTGCATTCGCTGCATTAAGATAGCGTTCGGGTGACTTCCTTAGTCGACTGCTGAGTTCATTTCAAGCAGAAATTGTAACCTAAATGACTCGTAGAAATGCTTTTTGAGAAAGAGTGTATAGACATTTTTTCCAAGATGTTTCAACTCCTCAACAATCTGAAAAGTTTAGTAAGCCAAATTTATTTTGTTAAGTCATTCGTTTAGCTGTTCAAATTACAAATTTACTGTCGCGAAAACCTTGGTTAGATTGCAAAACAATAGCAATCTTGGCAAAAATTGCTAAGCTGAAGCTGCCTCTCAGTGATTGACTTATTAAAACTTCAATGACACATCAAAGGCCCTCAGCCTGCACAAGTCCTGGAAACAAACTCGGACCAGCGCAAATTTTAACATCCGAAGTTTTCAAACCATTTACAGCAGTCGATACAACGTATTGAATGAAATAGATAACGTTCACAAAACACGTGTGGAAAATTTGTGTGATTCATGTGACATTGGAACTGAATTCGAAAAAATTGTTTCGATCATTTTCAAACAAGGAGAGCGCATTTACCGCAAAGAAATAAAGAGTGAGAATCCTTCCAAATGAGTATCAAGTCGCGCATCATGCCATTCATTTGTCAAATGAAATGCTCGAAAAAAATTTAGTTTATTTGCAGGATTTCGAGAGTTTCGAGAGACAATTTGATCCTCAGAGAATCAGTGTTGCCTCCCATTCCATGGGATTAATCTGAGTCGCCAACTCGTGTGCACTAACGTGCTTCCAATGCAAATGAGAGAACAAGAGGCTGGGAGCGATGGCGTGACGTGCAGAAAATTTATAATTGTTTCTAAGTTCAGCAATTACTGCACTTCTAAATTTTTTAACAAACATAATGCTGTTTTTACAATTGTGGCTAATTATCTGTAACGTAATTCTTTATCTCATGTGTTCTAAATTATTGACAATTCAGTATTGTAAATCTCGAAGAAAAATGCAGTCGTTTTTCAATACTTTCCTAATTATCTTTATCGGAAATTTGTATTTTCCATAGTTCCATTTCATTTGTACAGTAATTTCGAGATTGATTTCTGGTGTGGCCATTGTTCTGTATAACTTTATGCTCATTAAAAATACCTAAACTGCCCGTAATCCGTTGGGTCACTATTTCAAGGCTCTGTTGTAGCCTCTAATGATTCATCTTTATTTCCTAACAAATATTCAAAGAAAACGAAAAAATTCATTCACCTTAGCCCCAATGAATCATAACCATGATACGACGGAAAAATCCATATTTAATTACTTAGAGATGCATTTCGAATTTTTGCTCTGTGTGATTACAGAATAGCGAGCTCTAGCAGCCAAGCAAGCTAGCAAGATGGTCGAAGTTTTGGTATTATAGAGATACCAATGTATGAGATAGAAAAATAGTTGCTTATCTCAAGACTAGAGCAATGGAAACAGGATATCTCGGGGTAGCTTCGCACGGAGACTGGGTGCAAATTTCGCTGACGATTTATTCAGGTGATGCATAAAAGTTTGTTAAAAGGATATAGTTTGTGAGTTGAGCATTAACTCCTTGTTTTAGTTTTGATTTATATTTAGCATGGATCTCTCAACACTCGCCACCTCTGCAAACAAGGTAGCTCGTGGGTAAACAAGTTCCGAAAGAGTGAATATCGTGCAAATATTAGGGAGGAAGTGCTTGTAGTAGAACTGGAGCATAACATGGTGCGTGGATTTTTCAGAATTTCCAAGATCAAATATACATGCACCACGCATCATATACTAGTCAAAGAGAATGCTATGAGCGTTAAAATTCAACGGATTAGAATGCAGGGATTGGATCGTTCCGATCGCTGTACAATGCCTCTCCAATGGAATGGTATTAGCATCCGTAAGAGAAACCAACGTTCACTTCGACTTGGAGAGGTAAACGAATCAACATACTGCAACTCTGAAGAGAGCAAGGATTAAATTATAAAACAAATAACGGCTATATCACCGTTAAACTCTGAAATTAGTGTATAGGTATCTATAATTTAAACGTGGTCCTAATTTCAACTGTAGGTATTCAGATAAGAAAAATAAAAAATGCTTCCAGATGAAAGAACCTTCAATTTTTATAGGAACAGTAATTCGGCTCTTCTTGCTTTCGAAGCAGCCTGCTTCGAATTTAGCAGAATTCGTCAGTAGATTCAGAAAAAGTTACAGCATTTTGCCATCATCACCTGAGACTTGCGCATTGTTTCCTCAGTTGTATTACCCGAGACAGGAAAACAAGAGAAGGCTTCATTGCCCTGGGGACTCCGGTAAACAGGCACATATAATGGCGGCATCGCGGGGCAGCGGTTCACACGGAATTCAAGCCCGGCACTGCTCACATGCACGCTATGTATTCGCTGAACACATGGACGAGCTGTGCCTTCTAGAGACACTGCCCACGAGGATACTGTGATGCCGCTGCTGGACTGTGCAACACATGATGCGTCACCCACTTCTGTGGCAACGCGTAGATTTTGGTGTCGTTGATACGCCGCTGCTCGTTGCTTCATAGAGCAAGGGAAGCATAAAAGCTTCTAAGCGGCTGTTTTGCAAGGCTTGACACTTTGATGACCCGATAAATTTGCATTCCTGTACTAAATAAATATTCATGAGCTCCTTGAACCTAAAAGCGTAGTCATAAATTAACTAAATGATACACAATAAAGTGAAAAAATTATTATAATTTGTAAGAGTTCTTCAATCATAACGAAATATTGATCACTGGCTTTTCTCATGAAATATTCTGTGTGTAAGTAATGCTTCTGAAATTCTTTTACACAAACTGAGAGCGAAGAAACCGAATCCCGCAGAATTTTCCTCACAGAAAAAAAGACAAGTAATCCCAATAAATAAAGAATAGAAAAAATTTACTATTAGGCTTTCCAATTCGGTGAAAAACCTGTTGTGATTGTATTTCTAGTAGAATTCAACAACTCGAGGCCTAGTTTAGTATTGAACATATTTTATTGGTGAAAGTATTTCACAGCGAGCTCATCGATTGTATAAATTCAGGTAAGAAAACTAAGTATTTCACTCAAATCGACATTCAGTGGCTGTCAAAACAAGTGGAATTGTGTCGGTGAAGTTTCTGAAGCATTATGCCGTCACCTTAGAGATGTACTGAGGTGGCCAAATTTGTGAAGAAAGATGCATGCAAAAAACTATTTTGTGCGCATATTTTAGGGATGCTTTAGTTTTAAGATGTATTCAACAAAATATTCCAGTTGCAGTTATTTTTCAAAGCTCTTCATTATTTCCAGACGTTTAGTCTAAATTTGTTGCGAGGGATACGCTGGGAGAGTCTACACGTCTCCGTTGAATTCTCCTTTTCATTTTGTCACGTTTTTCTCATACATAGATACTTGTTAGTAAATGCATTCATAAATACCTATTGATAAATTCATATGTCGAACATTACTTTGGATATCCATCCAAGTAAAAGCTTACTAAGCGTTAAGACAATACTAAATACATATGTCTAGTTAACCTACTTATATGCATTACAATCTCAAATTCATTTTATTTTAATAGAAACAAAGCTTATATTGATCATGCATTGGCTCTTTAAATTTGTATTGAAGTTATTTATAAATAAAACATCGCTTAAGAGTAAAATTAGAGTATTTTTCTAATTTCACACTCGCATGACTGTTCACCGTTTTAATATTGGAACAGCATTCATTTCAGTGACGGGACAACATTTTTCTAAGAAGCTTGTTTTTGTTATATATGACCCTTACACCACCAATTCATTTGACTCACGAGACATGATCCCCAATGAAATCGCATCACAAGGCATGACAGGGACCAAGAAGTCGGTTGTACGGGCTCATAGAAGTTTCAAGCGTTTGAGGAAAAATGGTAGCCCGGAGAGGTCCAACTTATGGCAAAACAAGAGCTGGATGTTACTTCACGACGATGAGCCTCGTCACTCGTCTCTGCTTGTCTTCTAATTTATTTTTCTTCCAAAGAGACAGTCGTTTTTTCCTTCCGCTCTGCGCTTTCTAGACTTAGTCTTCGTAAACTTTTCTCTCCTCCTAAGCTAAAACCACATTAAGAGGACGTCGTTTCCAAACTGTAAACGAGATTAAACTGGATTCAACAAGACAGCTATGAGCCATCTCAGCAAATGACCTCCAACGAGACTTTCAACAATATAAAAATGCTGAAATGACCTGTAGTCCGCAGGCTGCAGTACTAGGAAAACAACAACCCTTCGCAAATTGTGGTACATGTACAATATTCTAATTTAGCATTAAAGTTTCCACGACTCGTATACCAACAAGGACAAACATTATGGAATATTGTCCCTTTTCGAGGACAGTTATAAGCCTATGGTATTTATTCTTCCATCTCACCTGCCTGCAAAAGATGCTATGACCAGCTAAAATACAACTAAAAATGAAAAACAAGTTCATTCGCTTCCATCAAAGAGATTCTAGTCTAGCTTATTTTAACTGCAATGAACTCTCGAACATGATGTATATTTTTCATGAGAATTTTTTCGGCTTTCCATCTATAAGCGAGAATGAGTTCGAGAGGTATACTGTTTTCATAACACGAAGTAAAAAAAGAAGGAAAAATGCTGAGAAAAATAATTTGAATATTTTCTTGGGCGATTGAAAGCTGAAATAGAACCGATGAAGCTGTCTATCGGTAAAATACGGGGTAAAAGGATATTTAACCGACGATTGCGATGTCCTGTTCCAAGGCCATCGATCTACCGAATCTTCCGAACCAGGGATTCTTCGTCGTGCAATTGAAGCTTTCAATTAGAGGTGAGCATTTTACCGCTTCAGTTCCGAGTAAAGAAAGCTTCAAGAAAAACGACATCCTTGAATCTCCCGCGGAAAAAAAGTACGAGCAATAATTCCTCGAATTCAAAGACCACTAACAGGAGGCACCTCTCAATGCTGAATAATTCAAGGGCGTGCATTTGGTCGGTACAGAACAATTATGGCTTTTCAAACGGACGTCAAAATTTGGCTCTATTCTCTGCGACCCGAGCGGCTGAGAATGCAATCAAAGCGACCTCAGTGCGTCCCACTGAAGCCGTCGGCCCAATATTGGGCCAATAATACCATGCAACGACTCTTCACGGTTACAGCCAATCAACAAACGTTGGCCACATAATGATATGTGATGAAGCCTCAAAACTACTGTCTATCACCGAAGATTTGCGCGCTGATGTCCACAAAAAGGCAGGAGTGCGAATCTGCGTTATGAACTTGGCCTGTATAAAGGTGTTATTTACATCTGACAGACTATGAACAATTTATTAAGTAGTTTTCGATAGGGGCTCGTAAGTGACTTACATTACAGACTTACTTTTCTTTCCAATGGCTTTATCAAACTTCATGCATAAGTAACTTTCATCGCAAATATCATAAATCTGATCCAATACAAGTCACATACGAAAGCATCGAAGATAAAGTCGATTTTCTCAGCTCTATGCTCAGCGATGTCTCACTTTAATCCATGGAGAAGTCTATGCCTGCAAAAAAAACATCACAGATGCAACATTTTATCTGGCTGCTTAATTCATGCATTTATTCCAAGATGGCTCAAGTGTTATATTACAAAAATATCGATTTCGAACTCCATATATGTGAAAATCTTACGCGACTTCTCACTTGTGGTGTGGAACGATTCAGGATTTTCAAAATTTAAATCCATGACCTGATTAATCTGGTCGTTGTCAAAATATCTGTGCTACAACCCGTCGACCTATGCTGAAAAATTTGAGGCAGTCTTGCTGGGGCGGGTGCCTTTCCGAGCCATTGAGGCCTGATGAAGATACTCCTCGGTGTTCTACGCGGCGGCAGCGCCAACAAAGCTCGGGCATTGATACTTGTCTCGCATCATTGATTTTCTGACACTTTCATGCCGTTCAAAAAAGCACCGTGAACTCTTAGTTACAGGAACTTCTTCGTGAAATAATGCTGACGCAAAAGACGTGAGAGAATAAAAATTCCAAAGTGGCTCGAGCCTGAATGAGGCAATCGGCCTGGGTGATGGTAACTTAATTGAATAAAAGAAGACCGCCGTGCCGCGCGATTGGATGTCTCTTGGATGAATAGACCCGTATTATCTTTTATTATTTTTATAAGAAAGACAATATGTGCAACTGAAAAGTGCCCTTTGGTGAAAAAGAAGAGTAGGATTAATGAGATAAAATGCGAAATAAATTCCTTTGAGAGGTGTACTAGGGCGCTAAAGTTCGCTTTGGCTTGAAGAGTTAAGAAACTTAGTTTGAAATATTCATTTTAAAAAAATTGACTCAAAACCCGAGCAACTTTAATAAAATAATAGGCTTTTCTGCCAGACGAGTATTCAAAAAATATCAGATTTTCCAGCTTGAATTAATGAACAAAAGGTAAAAAAATCTTATACCATAATGGTAAACTAATTTTTACTAAAAACATTACATCATTTTCAGAGCAGCAACCAATTAAATAAAAGTCGACGTATCCGACTCCACGTGCGAACATGATCAGAAAAAATTGAGTGGCGTAATGGTAGATTCATTTTAGGTGGAAGAAGGCCAGCGGTGGCAGTGAGAGGGCGGCTGACCCGTCAAGATATTGAGGGGAGATATTGATCTAGGCGACCTAGCTGAGTGAGACGAGCCCAGCTTGCGTGTCCTGGGCGAGTCTCTGTCCTAATGTTGCCCCACAGCCAGAATTCCATTAGAAACTTGACTTACGTTCGTGATGTCGTCATAAATTTTCGTGCTTGGTTTTTGCTGGGTAAACATGAGCCTCTTTATCGACCCTGATGGCAGCGTCCCAGAACATAGTAAAGGGCTCAGGGAGCAGCGAGGCTTCCAAAATGATTGAAAGTGCGTTCAATTTTTAAATTGTGTGCCTCGAGTCGAACGCTTGAGCGAATGAATGCAGACTTTCTCGACAGAAGAACGAGAGGAAAATTCCAAACTTAAATGGTGTTAGCTCCGACTGTGCACGAACGGGCACCGTGAGTACACTTGGAGCAACTCTCCAAAATTAACTGAGAGTGAAATCGAGAGTAAACTAAATTATTCCTGGAAAATTACCACGTTCTAATCATTACTAACAGCTTATTCAGGAGTCTTTTTATCTCCGAGGTAACATCATATTTCCCGGCGGTATCATTTGGCTTAAACTGGTTGCAAAAAAGACTTTTTGTCGTCGTCCCATGCCATCGCAAAATAACAGTCTTTCGCTTGCTGGTTTGTGGACTGTTAATCGGAATTGAGAGGGCTGGATCTCGGGAATTTGGTAATTTTATGATCCGGCGCTGTCAAAATGAACCTTGATGATCAGAATGCAACCTAACTCGACGTATCGTAAGAGGTTTCTTAAATTCAAAGGTTCATGACCATCCTTACATTTGCACTTAATTCTGCTGCTTTCAAATTTTGAGACGGGATACGCGGGGATTTCATTGCAGAATTGTCACAGGAAAATACGTTTATGGTCGTCTGAGTAGTGCAACCTCCCGTCATAATTTAACGAAGATTTGCTCCCTATTAAGAAAATTTCTTCTTTATTTCTGTTAAAAAGTTAGTTCAAGATTTTGCACAATTTTTGAATTCGTACCCTTGAAATTGATTTATAAACCAAAAACCCAAAATTCGATAATATGTACGCAAATGCAGACTTGCATACAACCATTAAAGCATCTCGACACGATCACCGAAAATACAAAGGATTTGGGTACATCAATGAATAAAAAGATGAAAAGAAGTACCAACGCTATCACGAACTTTAAAATCGTTGAAACAGACGTTATGGATCTTATGAAATCCAAATTGAGTGTAGCGAAATATGAGTTTCTAGGGAACTAGCACCCTAAAACATACATGCTCATAATATGGATTTGTACATTTCTACAACTTCGAACCTGAACCTCATAAATATGAATTAATTCAGCAATAAGTTTCACAGGAAGGCCATATTCAATGATCTTAAGAAAGAATTTAAAATTACACAAGTGTTCTAAGCTGCGGAGGTCAGGAATTGCACGGATGGAATTCAAATTGTCAAATTTGAGTTCATAAATGGGTGACCTTTTTTTTGGTTAGGCGATGTTGTTTAATGAATGAAGGGTACTTTTTCGAGATTTTTCCTGTTGAGAAGGAAAATATCCTTATGCTGAGCGTATCGTACGAATAAAATCAAATATATGTAGCTTAAAAACGTCGGTATTTTAATTATTTCATATGCCTGATCACTCTCGTATATTTTTATTTTATAAATTAGATATCCTACAAATCGCCCTCACTTTAGCAAAAACTACATTTTTTTCGGTGGAGAAATATCGAATGAGTCCTAACTTTGTATATCATCATCTGAATTCTTATAATCTCTTATTCTGGTGTTGCTCCAACGCAATATTTTATGTGTCCTTCTCTGTCAAACAATAAATCTTCTCGATGATGGTTGGTTGATGTTGTCTAGAAAGAAAGAAATAACAATCGTTTATTCTGAAACCAGTCCCTTACAAAACAAATAATATTCGGGTTTTCAGTCAGTAAAAAAACAGCTTTAAAATCAAAATGTGGAAGTCGCAATGAGAATTATGATTGTCATCAGTAAGACTATAACCTTAATTAAAACTGCGGGTAAAAGTCGCGTTGAAACTTCGAATTATGAATCATGATTCTATGCTAAGCACGAAATGTGAAATATTATCTCAAAAACATTGTGTGATAATTGTGCGTACATCGTAAAATGAAAATTACAGTGCGAAGATAGCATATTGCAATCTAGATTTTTTCTTCATAAGATAGACAGCAACATGATAATAAAAAAATCATCATTCATACATAACCGTATTAACATTTGCACAGCTTGATACTGATACTTATTGAAACAGAGGATGGAAAAGAACTGAATCGCAAATGATGACGCAAATGAATCTATGACGTCTGTTCTTCACTAAGTTGAAAACAATGAGGTCTCGATATTTTAAAATAGGGTTGTATTGTGTCAAATCTCGTAAGGCCCCCACTTTAAAGGTTCCACATCCGCTAGCTCTTGCATGACGTTAGATATTCAAGAATAAAAAATGCATATTCTGAGACAGCAGTCTACAGGCAGTGTGTACAAGTTCTGTTTATGATTACATGGAGTGACACTGTTATTTCATTCTCTTGGTCTCTTCGTAGTAGAGTGGGCTCCATGGCTCACTGGTTAGCGTGATAGCCTTGCAGCAGGAAAGTTAGGGTTCGACTCCCGGCTCAGGCACTGATTTTCACGTAACCACGGAGTACTTCCCTTGGAAAAGGAAGCTTTAGCTTTTTCTAGCTACCATAACCTCGGCTCCTAAGAAGTGCATGGGGCGCAACAGCAACGAGCTGCCGCACATACTCTCTTATGAGAATGGTTTCATTGAGCGCTGGTTCAGAACCCCAGGCTTACAGTAGTTTCTGGGTTAGGTGGAGACGAGAAGCACCTCTTGGCAGAGTTACAGTGACCCATGTCGCGTCCTTTTTAGAAAAAAGCAAGACTAAATAACTGATAATATATGTATGATATACTTGAAGTTTGGCTTAACTCTGAACATAAAAACGCTTTTAACGTGCGTCATTATGCAAAAAAAATTAAATCATCTGATGAAATGGAATTCCTCCATGAAAAGTGGTACTGCACTGTACTCTCAGGTTCCGATAAAAGTAATTAAAGCAGCTGACTATTTGATTAATGAAGAACGTTCACACTTCCACTTTTACAAGCAATAAAGAAGCACTAAGGCGCATCATCAGGCCTGACAACGCATCCACTTGCAACAAAGCTCGTTGGTCCGCAATTTCTGGCCTCTTCAGCTAAAAAATGCCTCGGTTAGAAGCTCTCAGATGTGATCAATTGAGCGGCAGAAGTTATTACGAACTTAAGTCAAGTAATCCGCTGTTAATGTGGCGGCCGCCCCCAGTGAATGATAAATGTGTGATCAGAGGATTTCCTTCACGTCGTCTTAGCGGCAAGAATGGTTCAACGGTTCACTCACAAAAATTATGAGAAGTCGTTACTTTTCTGGAATCAAAAGGAGTAAAATGAATGTATGTAGTTGTGAAAGCGTTGAGAGCACAAATATATTATTCATTACATCATTTTTGCGTGTGTGTCAAGTTATAAACAGGCATAATGCATAATTTGCTAATTTTGAATTTCGATGAGAAAGGTCAAAAGTAACTCTTATCCAGGGATCTCTGCTATGAATAGCATTTTTTTAGCAACATTCCACGCTTAACTTTTAATGGACTTTTTTCCGATGCAGATCCAGCGTCTTTTCTCCTGGTCAGGAAAAATATCACTAAACTTTTAATAACTTTCTTCGGAAGTAATTTGAAATGGACAAGAAGCCTATCGATATCCCTCAGATTACGAAGTTTACTTTCGATTGATTTTTGAAATTACTTGAACTTCTCTAGAGCAGACGCAAATTGAAGTGAAAAATTTCTTCATGAATTTCCAGCTCAAAGGATTTGAAACTAAAGCGATGTAATGGAAAGCAAACAGAAGATATTCTAAGGAGGACCGGTAATGCCGTCGATTCCTACGTACATACATCGACATCAGGACTCTAGAATCAAGCAGTAACGCACTTTAAGAATTGTTCCAGATGTCAAGACCACAAAAGAAAGTCTGCCTTTCGGCGCTAAAAATTCCAGAACATAAAGGCTTCACTACGAAATTCGAGCGTGCAAAGAGTTCCATTCTGTCATGTTGAATTATTCAAGCAGTAAAAACAGTACCTTTCACAGAAATGCTCGCCAGAAACGCTGTAATTTTTAGGTAAATGTAGACCAGTAAATAACGCTCATCTTAGAGCAGCTGGAAGAAATCTAGGACTTCTCTAGACTGGCAGAGCTTGCAACTCTGTACAAAGTGCAAAAAAGTGATCTTCAGATACTAAAATTAAAATTTTTAAACTCTGTAGACTTTCATGAACGTAAAATATCAGCGCTGCGACAGAGGATCATTTATGTCGGATGAAATAAACTAAAAGTTCTCTTAATTTGAACAAAAAGGTAGTCAAAAGCTCATCGAAACTCGCTAGCAATATTTAACCCAAGCAATACATATAGTGATATAAAAGAATAACCTAAAAATTTCCAACTGAGATAGAGGTATCAGAAAACGGTGTGGAATCAAACTCCATATATTTTTGATCCGAATGCAAGCCAATTTTAGTGTAAGAATATCGATGACAGGGAAATTTCGCCCAGCAAATTAGAATTTTCGAGTACTCGAATTTTCTTAGATATATTAAACAATTTAATACATCAAGATATAATTTCATTCCTGATTTTCACGACGCTGATGACTTAAAATTCATGCACATTTTCTAAAAGCACTAACTGGTCGAGTCATATGTTCTACATGTTCAAGTCTACCATGCTCAGTTTTTATATTTAAGACAGACCAATATATTTAGGATGTTCAACATCTATTTTTGCCTTATTTTACAAACACGCACAATTCAGTGGAGAGAAAACTAAAGCTAGAGAAGACAGACTTAACTTTTTATTTTTTTCTAGCATCGTCAGTAAAAATTTATCAACGAACATATTAAAATCCTCTTAAGTGCAAGTAAATTATGTCGAGAAGATAATGTAAGATTGTAAGAAATATCAATAACAGCAATAAGCACTTAACAAATAGTGTTAAATTAATGTTGTAATTTTTTTTAAATTACCAAAGAAAATGAGTAAAAAATGTTGGTAAAAAAGCACCCTATTCGTATCCATATTGCATAAACATGTACTAGTTCTTAAAAGATCTCAAGCCTTAGCCAAACTGTAACCGATGTTGAATTTTCAGTCATCCATATGTGAGGTGTCAACAGGGTAACTCATTCCATTTCGATCATATATTTCGCATGGTGAACAATAATTGCGAAGAAAAACAAGTACAAAAGGGTTCTTATTCAACCAGTTTTACACCAATGCATGCTCCTTGCCTAATGGGGAGTGCATGTGGAATAGCTGCCTGCACTCTCGTCGTGTTGGAGACGAGAACGTCGGTTACCAGAAGCAACACAAAACGGAACTCACCGCTGCCGCATCATTCAGGGTTGCATCACGCTGGATGAGGAACAACCACATCCGTTTCCCAGACTAAAATAAGAAAATGAAAATGAGAATGTCTTCTGTAGTCTCATTTCATAATTTTAAGATAGTCATTAAGTCACTTTTTTAGTCTCGTTGATAAGATGGAGTCCCGTCTCGAGACAATATGCAATTAGATAATAATGAGTAATATAAGAATTACGTTGTTCAAAGACGATATTTCTTAGAACTCAAAGTGACAGTAAAGAATGGACGCTAAAAAATTATGATCAAACCGTGTGCGGATTTTTCCAAAATTCGTTGATTTTCACCCTCAAAGTGCTCCGAACAGATGCACATTTTACTGATCGCACAGTAAATGCACTTGTGGACTTCATATTAAGATCCAAACACCGTATCAACATGGAGGACTTGGCAGAGCGAGATACGACAAATCATTTTTTCGAGCATAACCCATCCTTTGCTCGGAGCCCAACAATAACAAAATTTCTATGGATAAGTCGTTCTCATATTCTAAAAAAGATTCGAAATATTTTGACAGGCGAGTAAAAGCAAAACAAGAAATACGATTTTCTTACATCGAAGTCGTCCAATGAAGTAATATTCAGGAATATACTTTGAAAGCTCTCGAACTGTTGAATAGTTATCACAGGAATCCTTATCATTTCAGCCTTATCAACGAGTTAAAAAAACTAAATACACAAAACTGGTAATTTTTACAAATGTCGAAGTAAAATTGCAAGTTAGGCTGCAATTACGAGCAAATTTCTAAAGAAGATTGGAGGCAACTAGGAGCTGATTGGGAGGCGCTGCAACAGATAATTACCGAGCTAATGACCTGCCGCCTGCGACGACTAGCGCCAGTTCGACGTTATCTCGCCAGTCGATTAAAAGTTAACGCGCATGGAAGGAAATCTGTCGATTCGGGTGACTGCAGAATCGAAACGCACCACTGGCCTGTGATTTGAAGCTAACGGCTGACAGTTCAGACGGTCGCATCATTTAGTCATGAAATTGCTGGAGCGAAGCTGTAAATCAGCTCCAACGTTAATGGAGCAAATTGATCTCAAGAAAGCCTTTCCATGGTGAAAAAATATTGTTTAGCATATTATAAACAGTGTTAGTGGAAGTACCTTTTCTTTAACGTTCGGTAGATTTTTACTACCTAACGCATTCAAGAAAGGGAAGAATTTTAAAATAAATAATCAATGTGTTCCCTTAACGACATCGATCACCAATGGAGCCAACACACGGTGAGCATGCAAACACGGTCGTCAAATTAGTCGCTGCGCAGACCATAAATCATTGAAGTTACAGGCGCTTCGACAGGCTGGAAGCCGTGCGCCCTTACAGTGCGGGGAAAGCAATAATTTCGAGGTGAAAATTATTTCATTTTACCTAACTTTAACCTTCAATATTTTTTCTATGTATGATAAGCTTTCCAAGATTAATGAGATACATCTGCTCACACGATTTTTCAGTGTAGGATTTTGCAGGTCTGCGACACAAAAGGGGCAATAAATTAGGTATTTTGAGCTTACACAAGTTCTCGCGCTGCTGTCCTGCGTATCACCGGCTCTTCGAGCAGATTGGGAAGCATTGTTGAGACCGTCAGCATCACGCGCGCGTTTCCATTATTGTATTCCAATGCCGGTAATCAATGGAGATGGCAGGTAATCTACATACCGGTTTTGATTAAACGCTTCATTACCTAAAGACAAATGTCCCCCCAAGAGAAGGGACGGCCCCACGTCGCCAGGGCGGGACGCAGCATCTCACGCACGTATCAGGGTCTCTCCCTCCTATGCTCACAGATTCCATTTACAATTCGAGTGAATGCAAGGGAAGTTCACTTTAATACTCTATTTATCATTTTCACCTGTTGTCTTATAAGCTCTGGAGGCCATGAAAGCAAGAAATAAATTCTACAATTCATATGAAAAACTACTAAAGTTCTTTAACACGTTGACTCCGAAGTGGGTCATATATGGTACACGCGATCATCTAACCTAACCTAATGTAACCAAAGCACTATCATGCATAAATACAAATTTTCGAATTTTCGTCAAATTTACGTTCATCAATCGAATAAGCTAGTTCTGATTAGAAAGAAAATTAACAGAGTAACCAAATTTGTGAAACCAAAATCCTTCATTTTTAAATTCACAGTAGAGATATTTGTCGGCATGGAATATTACCTGTGTGGAGAATCGGAGTCAACGTGTTAATGTTCTTTTTGCTAACATTACCTGTCTCCTATAAACTCTGGAGCTAATCGAAACCATAAACAAATGATGATGTTTTATTTCTGAAGCGCATTACAATTTAAAGAGTCCTTCTTCGCCTTTGTGCGAAGTGTTGAGTTCCCCCGAAGTCACAAATGAAGTTCTCAAAATACGTTTTATCAAAGGGTTGCAAGATAAGTTCAGTTCGAAACTTTTTATGTCGAAGCATTAGAAATATTTCTTCAATTGAAAGCTATTTGTCAATGGGATATCTATTAATAATTAGGCAGGATATTTGTATTGTATCTGTCCAGTGCTCTCAATAGCAATGCGCTGGCTGCACACTCAGTGCTGTTACGATACGAGTTTCATGCCCACTGATCAGAAAGGAAATATTCCTGGTGATGATACGTGAGCGCCGCAAGCTGTTGTTTTGTGACAAGGAGCGTAGATGTGGCTTGTTGCTTTGTGGCAAGGAGCGTAGATGTGGCTTGTTGCTTTGTGGCAAGGAGAGTAGATGTGGCGTGTTGATTTTTGGCAAGGAGGGTAGATGTAGCTTGTTGATTTTTGGCAAGGAGGGTAGATGTGGCTTGTTGATTTTTGGCAAGGAGGGTAGATGTGGCTTGCTGATTTTTGGCAAGGAGCGTAGATGTGGCTTGTTGCCTTGTGGCAAGGAGCGTAGATGTGGCCGCAACCAGAGACTAGGATCACCTTTCTGTGGAAGATTTCCCACAACTGGGTACCCTCCCTTATCTCAAATCATACAGGGTGTCAGCTAAAAAAAGTACCCGATTAAAAAATGTTGAAGTTTGTAAAACATCAATGCTGTAAGGTTAAAATATGTTTCATTGAAAAGAACAGGATTTAAAGTTTTATTTTATTAAAAATTAAACACTTTGCATGACCTCCACCAGATCTGTAATAACTTCTTATTTTTATCTTGCGGCCAGATTTCTGAATGAAATTGCATTTTACATGGTTTGAAGTACAGTTCTTTTTTGAAAATAAAATGAACAGTATTTTTTTACTTGTGTCTCAGCAGCCAATTTTCTCACTGATTTCGTTTTAACATCGTTAATTAAAACCAAGTTAATTCACGTTTCTGTCCTTGCAGTTTTTGGATAGCCTGAATTTCCTTTCCTTATGCACAGTGCCGTGAACCTTCCACTAAGCGTCACTGGTTTGAACTGCTCTTTTAGGTAATCGTGTCCCATACCTTGCTTGAAATCGACGAGTTGTAGTGATCACGGATTCCTTGTTGAATCATTTCTTCTACGACTAATTGCCTCTGTTTGACTCTTAATTGTGCCATTCTTGGGGCTAAAGACCACGAATGAAGTTGAAGTTCTAAAGATGTACCTGGTTACTCATTACAACTTATGTATGACACCAAATAAAACTTTAAGCCCAGCTCTTTTTAATGAAATCTGTTTCAACCTTCAAGCGCTAATAGTTTACAAACTACGGTGTTTTAAGTCGGCTACTTGTTTAGCGGTCACCCTGTAATACAAATATTCCATCATAGGATAATATTAGGGATGAGAGATTTTTTTATTCACACTATTCTATCAAAAACTAAAGTTCAACTTTGTATTTATGTAGAATTAAAGCAACACTAGTCTGCTCTGCTGCTATATTAGCAGTAGTAGTAGAAATAGCTTTACTAGCTCTCCAGTGGCAAAACTTATAACGCACCGATTTTTCTCCGATATATGCGGTACACGAACGAGGTTTTAAGCACATTCTGATGCCGCATTTCTAACCCTACTCTCCGACGTCATTAACACAGAAGCACAATTCTGCGGGCTTAAGAAAGGAAAAGAGAGAAACACCTGCGAAAACTTCCAGAAAGAGCGTTTAGGGACCCGTGTAGTTCACCGATGGTAATTTATGATCGGAACATAGATCAGGCGTGGCTGAAAAATTGCTCTGTACGGGGCAATAGCCGAGGCCGGGGAGTGCACAGACGCCCCTCAATTGAGCTGCCCCGTACTTCTCATCCAAGCTCGAGCGCGTTCACGGCGCTTCGTACATCAAAATCGCCAACGATCACTCGCTTTGTGATCGCGATGAATTACGTCTCGAAGTGAGAGGTACACAGGGCAAAGCTCTAACCGCACAAAAGGAGACATAAGAGAGTAACGCTGTTTTTTACAGCTTGTTACTTTTGAAACAAAATACCTAGTTTGTTCTGATAGGAAGTTCAGGATCTTTTAATTGGTACACGGGTGCAAAAAGTTCATCTGAAAGGTAGGTATGACCTGTCAAATTTAAAATTAATATTTCGATAGATTCCGGAGATTAGTAACTGGAACACAGGACACATCTTTCAACTCTTTCCCTCTCAGGGAGCATAGGATAGGCCATAGGGTTATGTTAGTTAGGTTTGCCAATCGTATGCTATGGGGAGTGGCGACCCCAGTTTCTCTCCTTCTTTACCACCTATTCTTTGATTTTCCCTTTTCATTCTTAACTTGCTATTTCTATGCGTGAGAGGTCCTGCGTGGGAACACCCATTGTGTACAGATTCCCCGTTTTCTACAGTCGATATTAAATGGTCATTTTTTTTCACTGCCAAATAGCCTTGGTCACTGAAACGCTGCAACCTATAGCACTACTACTGCTTCTTTATCTCTAAGCCACCGCCCCGACAACCAAGGCCTTAAGAGCTTAAAGATTCCCCCGTTGAGATAAAATTTCCATAGGCAGTCTTGCCATTCTCAATTACCTCCTGAAAGGAGTTTAGTCTATTCTAGAAAACAACCACTATCAAACTAAGGAACACATGAGCTCCCCGCTTGCGTGAAAAAATCCGAGTCTTGACCAAACGCTGCCCAGTTCCAAACTCCCGCTAAGAAAACTCTGTCGTGCAAAAAGGAATTATCAAGTTAAACTTTGTACCTGCATTCCACGCCTCCCACGCTAGCCACTGAGGTAAACGATGAGCTCTGTATTTTGTGCGCTCAAAGTTGACGAGCAATAACGGCCGTTTGAGATGACAGATGGGAAGGTTCTTGCAGGCCCGAGGTGCCGGGGTTACAGGCATAGCGCCTGCTGACCTTAACACCCTTTATTGATTTGACGGCGCAGGTGTGGCTGTCTCAAGAGCCACTTCCGCTGCTTCAAAGTGAGCAGCTCGAGCGATCTCACTTGATGAAAATTAAGCATTATCATTTATTCACTTACTCCCCACCATGGAAATCGCTCTTGACCTCAAATGATCAGCCCTTATGTTTTAAGTTTTTGCTTTAAACCAATGTCTCTTGCAATGTTCTTGGGGTTTTTTACTTATTGTCGGTTTTGATTATTCCTATTTTTAGGCTGATACAACGCATTCCTTGATCATTTCATTTCTTGAGAGTATCATGCCATGGACTGTGCTTGGAAACTTTAACGATGAATCTAATTACCGATATAAGTTTAGATTAATTTTACTTTCCATCCGCAGACCATATTTATAATTAACCCATGCCACAGTGAAGCTCACAGATTTCAGATGGCGTGTGTGTTTCTACAGCCAGCGCACTTGCTTAACAATCCAGAACAGACGACATGAGCCGCACATTATTCTTTGATGCCGAGCCTGAGACACGACGATGACAGCAGCACTCCGCTGGTGTCAGAGTTAAACACTTCAGCAACAATAGCATTCAGCAAGAGCGTCAGCGAGCAGCAATGTAACTGTTATGTTGCAACCAGACAGTTGGGATGCTGTCACCCTTTCATTATCGTAAGATATCTGGTCCGATTTTTAATCCTGAATACTGAACGAAAGAAATTCAATTGCTATGGAAATTTGAATGCACTATGTGCTGCGTTCACATACGCACTTTTACGGTGAATTCAGAGAAATACCATTCTACTACAAAGCTTCAACATACGAGGCAGTTTTTCACTGTTAGAAATCTCTATTTTAGGACACAGACGTAAGGTTTCTGCTGTTCCATTGCTCTACGAAAATTCACTCCCCGACTTGGGACTGTTAATAACTTTCGCTGATAGATAATACGGCGCAGAAGTGCAGGTATCTGACCGCTAATTCATTACACTGAATGCAAAATGCACTCTGATAATGTTACTGCGGTGTGCTCTCGAGAGCTTCATGTTATTGCTACACCTAATTATCCCTACGTTTCGGTATTCGGATTAATTTATTGACAGACCAAAAAGCGAGCAAGAAATTAGACATCGACCGCGTTACATGAAAAACCAGTGTTGTATTTCATTTGAAAAAATTAGTATCGCTAAATTAAAGTATAGATATTTTGAAACTTCATCATTTACGATGTTTATTTTTTAACGACGCATTCATTGTTTTGCGTTCGCTGCTGAGCGCACAACACAGTCTTTAGCTTTGTAAAATATTCAGGATAACTCAGGAAAGACGAATTACAAATGTACCCGCCGACAAATCGAGAATTCTGCTGTTATTCCAATTCGCAGGTCGTAAAAATAGTTTCGCTTAGCCCCGCCTAGTCGAACACCGCACCTACGCACGCTGACGGTCGTGAGAGGCGCTGCTGAATGCTCTGTTGGATTTGGGAACCAAATTCTAAAGCCTCACCAGCGGCGCCACTGCAGGCCTCCATGGAAATCAGCGCGTAAACATACCGCTAATCCTCTGATTAAAAACCTCAGGGCTGATCGCAGAAGTGTTGAATATCTCTCATAAGTTTGGTTCTTACCTTGATGGAATTCAAACGTCAGTTTTGTACTGCGTGTCTTTAGTTCCCCTGCCTACCTAGATATAATCGAAATGAAAGGCGGATTCAGGGAGCATTGATAAATTTAAATAATTTCCTTGTTTCTTGAAGCCAAAATCATAAGCCCCTGAACACTTTACATCAAAGTGATGCATCCATGAATTCATGTTTTGACGTTAGGAAAGACTGACATCGTGTAAGGTCCACAATATTCTCTCCAAAAAATAATTTTCTGCTGCCTCGTGCTATGCTTACAAAACAAATAAAGCATGTCACCAGGGTCGCCATTCATCAGCGTGAGTCTCTGCAGCTGCTCACACAAAATTTCTCGCAGCACACAGAGCAAACTTGTACACTGTCCTCTCAGGAGAGATGCTCTGGCGCAGCCGAGCACCATTTCTCATAGTCCAGGTCCGTAGACCGGCCTCCGCTCTCCCGCTATCGGGAAACTCTGAGGCGCGAACTAATGCATTACGGAAGTTCCCGTCTATAAATCTTCTCAAGACCAGACACCGAAGATGAAGAACTAAAAATTTTGACTTAAGCATGCAGTTTACAACGGCATTGTACGCTATATCTGGTCTCTGTTTTACCACGGCTTTACAAGAAAACATTGCTGCCCCGGCTCATGATCTCCTAGCTAGCCGTTGTTAACAACCCAAAAAATGTTACCTCCAAGTCCAGTGAGCATTTTCTAGTCAATTTGATACATTTCGCTGAGTGCCAGAGCGCACTTTCAAGGAGGCCTTTCGGGGGGCTGTTCCCGCGGGAAATAAAATATTAAGTTAGAGCATCTGAAGGAAGACAAACCTTAGCGACAGGTGGCCGCTGCCGATGCATCAGCAAAATATGAAAGCTTCGTAAGCTTATTCTCGTTTATTCATCAATTCTTATTTATATCTTATCTTCAGGTACATTATGTTTTGCTGTATGTTCCGTAATCTTGATCGTTGTACGATGCCGTAAAGTCGACGTTTTCTAGTAAAATTAAACGCACATGAGTATCAACTTCGTCATAATTTTTAATATTTCGAATAAAATTACTCAAAAAATTAATACAAGCTCACGCAAAGATGTACATCTGCCAGTAGATGAAACATTCTGCTACAATATTGTTGCAAGGGGGGACCTGGAGATACACACCATGCATTCAACAAAAATATCCCAAGCCTTTTTCTTGACAATTGAGCTTAGTCCCTGTTACACCCTCGAGAATAATCCCCTGAGAACGAGGAAGCAATAATGTGACGCGTTTTCTCTACAAATAGATATGAAAATACCGAATTGGCCCGGTTCTCCCAAGCCTGGAAACCACGCCGTCTCAGGCCTTCTCTCGCCCTCAGTTTGCTGCTCTCAAGTCCCAACTGCCAAAATGACGTCTTGTTCGTTTGAGGGCCTGTGACTAAGATCAATATTCCGATTGAATTGTAGGCTTTGAAGAACCTTTCTTCGAAAGAAAGTGTACCGAATCAAAGTAATGATTATGTATCAGTAAGGATAAGTTTGATACAAGTTAGCCTAGATGTAACTGACTCTTTTTCTTTTACTGAAAAACTACGATAGCTAGGACGTTGAAACTTGCTTTATTCGACAAAGCATAATATTGTGGGTTATTTGTTAACATTGTGTTTTGAATACGATGTCGTTTAAATGATGGTCGCGGGGTGTTTTGACAACTTATAATTTTTTCGGCAGTGTAAATTTTCCAAATCGTTGTTTATCGTCGACATTACCAGTGCCCGTGAAGTTTCAATGTAGAGATTTAATGGTGTCTTCAGAAGGACTGTTTTTTTTCTAAAATGGATTTGGTAATTACGTTGCTCTACTGTTGTTGACATTGTCTTTGTGTACATTTGCACAATGATTAATCTTTCCTCTTTACTGTGGCCAAACATGATGAAAATCAAGGGTTTGAAATCAAATAGGAATTATCTTTTTAGTTGACGAGTAAATAAGATATAATATAAAATATAGGACATCTTAAAAATGATTCCGAATAAAACAAATTTCAACATCCGAGGGTCCATACTTTTTGTTTTGTTAGTAAATTAAAAGGAACAGTTACTTCTGGGCCACCCTGAATTGCATAAAGCCTGTGAGATTTACTTTATGTATTCCATGACACGACGCATCAGCGATGCCCCACGATCGTTGGTAACGAAAAAACGGAAATTATGAGCCATTCGTACCTGAATTGAATTGAAAAAAATTAATTTTTTAGTAGTTTTTGCTGTTTTGGCGATGTTCTCTACACGACGAGAAAAACATGCGTGCTTCTATGCAGGTATGTACAGAGTGGACCATGAGCAAGAGGTCTTTCAAAATATTTAGTTACAAAACTATAACAGTGAAGAATCAGAATAATTTAAAATGAAGGAGGTGGTGTTAAAGTCTAACACCGATTCAAGTATAGAACGCAATATCGTTTATATGACTTCCAATATTGGTCAAAACGTTTGTTCTTTCAAAAAGTGTTATCATTTTGGTTAATTAATATCTCTGGGCACATGCTGTTATTTCTTGAGTAATGTTTCGTTCCAATTTCCGTATGGTATCACGCATTTCAATGTAGACTTTTTCTTTCATGTATCCCCACAGAAAAATCAAGAAGACTTAGTTCTGAAGACACTGTATATCACCAAAACGAAGAATTTCTCTGTATGGAAAAATTGCCCTAATATTTCACTGATTTTCTCTTAACTTCCACGTTTAGCTTTTAATAGCCATATGCAATGACTGTCGGTAGTACTGATACAGTAAAAATTGAAAATATTTCCTCTCATTTTAAATTAACCTGATCTTTTTATTATTCGTAGTCTTATTGCTATATTTTTATTAAAAAGGCACCTTACTTATGCCCCACCCAATAGAACGTGCATCCTAGTTACCTTGAAAGAAATGTTATTTAACTTTGCTCAATGTGGAAAAACCTTTCAAGTCCATAGCAGTGATATCGAACCACCCATTTTTCAACAAAAACATCTAAGAATGCCCTTCGTTCAACTTTGCACACTCGAGCGAGAAACAGGCGAGAGAAAGTGTGAAAAACCGCCACGTGGCCGCGATGTCCTTAGAAGAACTTTGGTTCATCGCTAATGACAGCTGGATAGAAAAGTCATCAGAAGAACTTCCAGCGACGAGCCGCGGTAACGGATGCGCTCGATCCCAGTCCGATTTACCGCTGTTCCTCTTTGATGCTTCTCTGTAGGCCTTTTTCAGCCCCAATTACCAGTGAAATTTCAAAATCATGAATATGTACCTGAAAATATTTTACAGCACATACCATGTATTTTCTGCAAGTGTGATATCAGACGAGAGAAAAAGAGAAGAGAGCGTAGTGAAGAAATGAAAGTATTTGCTCAAAATAGCTCAGCGTCAGCTCACAAGAAGCTCGTGCAGGGAGCGCCAGTGCACGGGTCTGAACGATATGGATTCCCTTGAAGAAGCCTAAATCCCTTAGGAATGCTGTTCAGGCCTGACTCTCCTAGCGTACATACCTCCCTGAGAAGGAGCTTTACACATTATGTTCAAAACTCCGTAAATTCTTGTTTTCTTTCAAAATATTACGTACAAATATTTTACGCATCTTCAGAGTTTTTAGTTGACATTTCTCGTAAATTCCTTTTAAAGAGAGGATAAATTAACAGCATTAACAAAAAGCTTGAGTTATTCTGAAAATTATTTTAAACAATAACTACGAAAATAAGTCAAAACATGTGCAAAACCTAACTCCACCCAAGCAATTTACAGTTTTATGTATTTTTTTATACCATTTGTTACCAGCCTCGGGCACGCTACAAACAAAGGCTCTTCATGTGAGCTACAGCCACGGTCATCGCATGGTTATTGGGAGAGAGGACGCTATAGTATGCTTCCGAGGTCGAGCATTTTTTGCTCGTTGTTACAGGATTTTGTCATTTTACAAGCCCTGAAACCATAATCAAGCGCCATTTCTCGACAGCGCTAGATAATGGAGGACGTGGTTCAGAAATTCGCCGATTAATAGGACGCTGACCACAGCAGCGAGAGGCCACCGCGGAGCCGATGCCGATCACCCTGAACTACAACATAGACGCGCACGCATGCCTCAGTTACTGAATTCTAGTTAAAAAAATGAGAATTTAGATTGAGATATTACCTTAGTTGCTTGTATTGTTACCTCGATGGTGCACTTACGAGTATATAATACGTATCATTTAGCTCAAGTCATCAATGTCGGGCCTAAAAATTTGTACAATATACTTCGTTATTCTTAGCAATCAAATCATGAAATATATATTCAATTTAAGTTTTTCGAGGCAAGGTAAGAGCTTTACGGCGCGCGGTTATCCATCGCCTTGCTATCGTAAAGAAAATGGTTTTTGGTGCCTTCCTTCCTGCAGCTTTCCTGGACAGGTCTGAGCTCTTCCAGGGGGCCTCCAGAGCTCGTCCAGCTGCTGAGCTCGTCGCTACACAGAGCCACTATAGGTATACCCAGCCGCTGAGCTCGTCGCTATACAGAGCCACTCGACATACCCAGCCGCTGAGCTCGTCGCTGTACAGAGCCACTCGGCATACCCAGCCGCTGAGCTCGTCGCTATACAGAGCCACTATACGTATACCCAGCCGCTGAGCTCGTCGCTATACAGAGCCACTCGGCATACCCAGCCGCTGCGAGTCGTAAACGTGTCTCGTAGAGTGTGCTTTAGTCGTGGTTTGATTGCTGTCAGAGTTTCTTTCAAATTTAGATGTTTTTCTAACGAATTTGCAATAGATAATAATCGAAGTAAATTTCATGCGTACAATATGAAATTAAACAAAATTTTAAGACAAACTCCCATGTTCACAAAATTTCTGCAACGAGATTTTCCATTCAGGCAAAATCCCTCAGTACTTTCCAACTAGTGAATTTATATGAGCTAACTGTTGGTTTTTTACTTTTCCCATTCCATAGTTGATAAAAATTTAATTTTATTTCTAGAAACAAACCAAAGGAGGAGCAAGAAATTAGAGGTGGGTGACCATTTAAGTTCATATAAATGTCTTTTTGGTAGTTAGACGAGAGTCGAATCCTTCCTAAATGGAACTCCAGCACCTAAGAAGCCCTTGTTGAAAGCCACAAATCTAGGGTTCCGAACCCATGTTTGGAACAATTATAGTAAATTAGCGAAAAACTCTATATTAATTCTCGTTTCTATTCTCCTTAATAAAATTTGTCCAACTTGTAAATCATAAAAATCGGCGGAATATAAAAAATCCCTTTGAGAAAAATACTGCGAAATTATGGATGTATGGATTTTGCTCGTGAATGCAGCTGTAAGGACAAGGAGAGAGTCACCAAGGTGTTTCCAGAGATTAGCATTTCCATTAACTTAGCTACAACTCACGTCTTCGAAGCCGGCAGCATCATTTCCTTTACTAGAGCACAAAGTGCAATTAATTTTGCCCAAC
This sequence comes from Orchestia grillus, assembly GCA_014899125.1. Lineage (NCBI taxonomy): Eukaryota > Metazoa > Arthropoda > Malacostraca > Amphipoda > Talitridae > Orchestia > Orchestia grillus. The sequence goes on from VOMN01093819.1 coordinate 129,835, forward strand.
CTCATTCCAAATAGCCAAAACTTCAAGCCTTCAAAACATGCACTGTATTTAAAATAGGAAAACGATTTTATATCGATTATTTTTTGAGAAAAGGGCTATCGTGCGGTTTTCATTTTGAAAGAAATGTTTTCTTAGGTTCAAGCTGACATATAGTGCTAAAACTAAAGTGAGTGAAAAATTCACTTTACTTATCCTGATTTAACAGAATTGAAATGATTCCATTAATTTCAGTTCTTCCCAAAATACACACGAAAACTTGCGTTCGCTGGAACAACATTACATGCGGCAAAAAGGCTTCAAGCAGCCCCAAATGTAAGGAAAAGACTGGGCCAAGCCTCAATAATGATACTTTCAGGATCATTGATGTGATAGACAGCAATTGACTATGTTATGATCTGATTAATAAAGTACAAGATTTACCGTCATGTTGCGAAACGGTGAACGAGAAGCTTCTCACATGATCGTTACAAACTATAACACAACGCAGTCTAACACCAGATTTAGTTGGTGCATCAAAGCGGAAATGAACTTATGAAAAGAAGCTAAATTCACAGGACTAATGTATATCATTGCAAAGAAATCGTTTGAAATTCCCTTTCGAACGTTCGAAAACGAAGACAGCAAGTTGACATATCGGCTGAAATCTTAAAATAAGTTACTAGAGGCCTTGTGTGACTCGGCCTTTGCATTGGGCGACCGCTAAAGCAGTCACAATGCCAGACGCTCGAGTGCTGCTCGGGGTTAGTTTTGGCGCTCCTGGCCAGGACCTCGGAGATCAAGCACCATTTTCGCGTCTTGGAAAACGTTTGGCAGGGACGCTTGTACTCGTGCAGCATCGTCGCCGATATTAAGTCCCAAGAGGAGTGATAAGGTTGCCTAATAGCGACACTCATGCCGTATAATCAGCAATACAGCCTCATATAATCAGTAATATGGCGTCGTATAATCAGTAGCCAGCTTTCCAGGATCTCCCAGGAGCCGACGCGCTGCTTCTGCTAAGGTCACTGGCATAAACAGGGCCAGTCATTGGACGTGTAGCGTGAGTAGCACCTCCGTATGAATAGCAGTTATCAGGAGCATCTGTGTTTTTTCTACCATGAACTATACTTGTACATTGCGATAGTGTGTATATTAACTGCAATTAACCCACGAATCTGAACCGTCTCAGTGGAGACTTGTCCCATTCTCAGATATGAATGGTTTGTAAAGACCCGGTAGGAGAACTTGTATTCAACAGATTCAGATAGATTTGCAAAGTATTTTTAATATGAATATTCAGCTCCCATTTTTACTCTTCATTCATTTTACTCTGTAATCTGTAATCAAAGAAAGAAGGCTGCAAAATCCCTTATTACTTTTGTTATTTTTTATCTACTGGAGGAGACCCGAGTATCAGAATCTGAAAATACCATTGAAGAAAAAATACATAAGCTCATAATTCACAACGGCACATTTCCATATTTACGGAATAAGAGTTTCTTTTTTAGGTTAATTAGCTCTATCCGTTTTATTTATAAATATAAACAAAACGTACAAATTCCAATTACTCGACAATTCGAGTTAGAGGCCTACCAAATACGGGAATAAGACATTGAGACTTCAAAAATTTTGTTTTTAAACCTCTGTTTACTGGACTGATCAGTTCCTAAATTTGTATTTCCTTTGAATGTCTTCTCACTTCGTAATGCTGTTAGTGCACAAGCCGCAGCGTCGAGTGCCCAGCAGAGAAAATTCCAGCTGGAAAACTTCGTGATAATTAGTGAGTAGAAAAAATCTTTTTGAATTGGCTCTCCAGCGTCTTTCTTTTCAATATTTAGATTTTTTTAGCCATTTATTATTTAATCATTAAAAATCTTATTCATCTTTATAGCTTCTTCTGATGGGCAATACAACGTCGTGAATGGTAAGACCCTCATTTCTTAATTAGTCCCGAGAATCAAGCAAGTCGGCTTTCTTGTTTTTCAACGGGAAGTCATGCAAAAGCACAGAGGAAAAATACTTTCAGCTAAATCTTTTCGATTTCTACTCGTACGAACGTCTACAAAATCTCAAAGAAACCTAGTGCAATACGAAAAAAAAACAATTTACATTTCAGTCGAAATCTAACCATGATTTCGACCATTTACTGCGAGTCACAATATTAAACCGCGCCTATGGTTAAAACCACATCCAAACTTAGAGCGAACCCAAACTGAAATTTGAAAATGAGCCCACAAGTTTGGAGCATGTGCTCACAAACAGCTGACGGTAATCGCAGCAATAAAGTCTGAGCTTACAAGCCAGACCCTGAGAACAGAATCATATTTTTACTCTCCGATCAGCATTGAATGCATTTCACATTCCTTCCTTTGGAATGCTTTTATGAAATTTCACGTGCTTCTCTCGAATTCTAAGCACAATTAGGTTGAGAGAATGCTGTAAATTGAACACATTCCGCAGCAATTGCACGCCTCTCCCCGAGTATTTTAGGCACGGCAAGACGAATGTTGATTCATCTACAGGTACTAGTTTATTTTAATAACGTACCAGCCGTTGATCATTCCCAGGAGGAGTACAAGAGCCTCAGTTCCACACAATCCACGGATTTCGATTCTAACATTTGAGTGTCTGGACACTAGAACATTTGTAGACTTCCATTTTTCAACAACCAGAAGTGAGGCATTTTTTTAACAATGCATCTAAATAAAATACTGTTACTCAATTTCATTTGCTCCTTAAATTATTTGGACAGAGGAAGGAAATAAATATTCCCGTCGCGTAAATTTTTGCTAAAAAATTTCAAGAGAGTAAATATGATTCTAAGATATTTTATTAGAGTACTTTCTTATTCCTGTTTAAGAAAATATTAAAACAAATTTAGAAACGGATACTTTTAAGAAGAATTATTCCGTAGGTTTTTCCGAGAAAATAATGTGCTGCTAAAAAGTGAACAGAGGTCGAGATCAAAATAAATACATTTATTAGTGATTCTGCAGGTTCCCGCTTAACAACATATTACTTTAGGCTAGCCGCAGATAATCCACTGAAACTTCACATACTTAGGCAGATTTTTTCTGGATGTTTCTAAATTATTGGAAAACAACGTTAGAGTAGAAAAAACAGTATCCTGTCACAGAGAAAATTGATCTTACGACATAATACAACCGCTGAATAATTAATTATCGTCTGCTGAAATGATAAAATAGAATGTAAGTAAAGCGACCCATTTTCTGAAGCAGTTAATTAGTTACTAATAGACCCAAATTGCACTCGACGTTCTGCAGCGCAAGTGGTAGCGTGCTGGCCTCCCAAGTCACGAGGTCCCAAGTTCGATATCCCGGCGGAGCGCTTCCCTTGAAAAACGAAGATTAAACACGACATGCCTGAAAAACTGGCACACCAGTACGAACTGTGACGGGGTGCTTGAAAAATAAAACTCCAAGGTATCACAAGATGGTACAACACCGCGCTAGCTCAGGAGCAGATGCCTCACCGGACGCCTCTGTCCGAGGCAACAGCAGAACATCGCCTCGGGTCAGCGATGGCCTCGACGGCAGTGAAGGTATGACTCTACACGCAGTTTCTCTCTGGCTCGGCTTCATCAGCGGGTGCTGGCTCATCACGCTTCACTTTGCGTGAGATCAAAAGAAAGACATTCTTATTCACGCCCAATGGAGCACCAATGAATAATTTCACGAGCTGACGAACGATCAGAAAAACTTTCGGAGCTCACGTCAGAATTTTGGCCAAAGGAAATCGGGAATTAGCAGGAGAAAGTACACAAAAACTCTGCAAAAGCCCGAGTGGATCTTTTTCACTGGATTTGACGAAGTGATCCTCTAAAAGGTAAATATGGCAGAAGCTGGGCAAAACCCTGGATAGAGTTTTAAATCACATCGTTTCATACCAAAATGAAATAAGATGAAATGGAACAGAAACTAACGTAATTTAGTTACGTCAGAAAAAACTTAATTGAACGAGCTCTCGGCAAAGCGAAGAAGAATTTATTCAGAGTTCGGATTTTAAACGTAATTGATAGATTTAACGATCCAAACAATATTCATATGTTATACCAAAATTTTAATTCCTTTGCTCAAACGTTTTACTTACAATTATTTTGTTAGGTCTAGCTTGAGCTAACCGAATATTAATAGCAGGTGTCCATACTTTTTGTACTTAGGATACTCCAAATAATAATGGATACAAATATGATCCTTGCGCTGTTTGCAGGCAAAATGTGTTGAAACAAAGTAAACAGAGCTAGACAAATAAAAAAACATAGCACCAAAGCACAGAGAATCAAAAATAACACTCTAAATTACGAAGTAATAGAGGAGGTATCTTCAGTCCGCATTCTTGAAAAATTTAATGTCGGACGTAGGATTCTGGCGCGCCAAGACGTTTGACTTTGAACCTTTGGTTACGAACATTTACTAGAAACTAGGAGCGGAGATGTCAAACTTTGGCTTCTGACTAACCGTGGTGGCGTTTGTGTAAGAAGGTAAGTTCTGCTACAATTCCGAGTTCCATGCAAGGACGTTCAGCTCCATGCTTCATACGCGGAATCAAGAAGACCTGCCAACAAAAGACCATCATCGTTCGTGACTAGATCTAAATTCATAGTGAATAGCAGCAGTTTCTAAGAGTCACTAAGCACTAGCGAGCGTTGGTGCTAGACACGCACAAACAATGCCATAATGCTCTGCAATCGATACCTACGCCACTATCGATGACTTTTACGATATTTCAAGACGTGATAAATGGTACGCGAACATTCAATTTTGGATACTTTAGACTTAATTTAATGCATTGTGTACGATGCTGAACAGAAAAGAGATAACGAGTTGAGCCATACGAATGGTATTGCCTATTCCCGCTTCTCTGAGTGATAGTGATGTTAGTTAGCCCTGTACACGCGTCGAGTGAGCACTTCATCACTAATGTGAAGAATAAAACTTTGCTGTGTAGACGCTGAAGTTTACAAAACTCGCTATTGTATTTACTATGGGTGAAATGATCAACTCAGAAGTAGACTATAAATCGATAGTATTGCAAATCGTATTCTGTCAATAAAATGCTTGGTTTTTTTACTTGAAAATGTTTGATTACTATAGCACGAATGCGATTACTTATATCGATGGAATGTGTTACTAATCTTCCATTTCACCACTCGGGAAATATTTTACAGTTAAGAGCAATTCAAAATAAAAAACTCTCTTAATTATTTTAAAGTGAAGTAGAAGTAAAAAATATGAAAAGTGACGGCTCATTAACTACCCAAAAATAAAAAACATCCTGCACCATTATGGAAGGGCTCTTTTGAAAATACGATATGCCGCTTATGTTAAGGTCTTCTCTTAAATTACAGCCCAGTCAAAAATCTCGGAAGATCCATCTGATGCTAGAGCGTGAAATTCTTCAAGATTGAGTGCGAACGGATCGCTGGTTACAGTGGGCAGAGAACCATTATTATTGCTCTTCTCAAAGTACTTAGAATTTCGGAATCAAAGACTTCCTTGCATCAAGGTTTTATGAGTAATATGCTCAAAACTGATACTTCAAATTGAATTTCAATCGTCATTCGCAATGCTTCTTAATTAAAACAATTTGAATAAGAAGTTTAGAAGTTAGTTAGTTGATGTTCTCATGTTTTGCTTCCTAACAAATAATTTCACTTTTTTTTAGCAAAATCTAGAGGTGAAAATGTTGGATATTCAGCATTGACCACAATATGAGGAGCGGAAACAAAAACTAATGCTCGAAAAGTGTCAGATGAATTTTAGTTAATAAAATTCATAAAATTTTAGTTATGTTAGTATAATGGTTACGTATAAACCACTTACAAACTTTTGAAGTTTCCACTTATAAGTTTTTGAATAATTCAACTTGTTGTAGTTGTAGTGAAAGCAGCGCTTCAGAAACTCAGTCTATTTCGCACCGAAAGAGTAGGGACCATTTAGTATGGACTTGGGAGAACGGGGATTCTATGCACAGGGTGTGTTCCCACACAAGATCCCCTGCGCATAGAAACAGCAAGTTAAGAAGGAAGAGCAAGAAAAGACAAATAAGAAATAGCGAAGAAGGAATGAAAACGGAAGGAAGCAAAGTGGGCACGAAAGACAGAAGTCCCGAAGGCCTATCTAATGCTGAGGTACCCTAGCAGTACTCCCCTGGGGGCGCTAGTCCCCATAGCATAGGATAGGCAAACCTAACTAACCTACCTCTATTGCCTATGGCCTATCCTATGCCCCCTGAGGGGTAATTCAACTTGAAATAAAAAAAGGAGCACTTTGCATGGGCCAAAATTTAAAAAGTGATAGAACATTTATTGAAAAAGAATAATTAGAATAAATCCTATAATAGTTAATGAACATTTCTTCATTCATGAAGACTTCTTTGCACATTTGGTACCAGGACCTAATTACCTTGCTGCAAAATGTGCCTATTATCCCTTCCTATTTTTCCTTCAGTAACTCCCAGAAGTGATCTTTATTTTACGTATTTTCTTCTGAACGCCCTCTCTAAAGATCTTCCAAAGATTCTTCATTGGATTTAGGTCGAGGGTCTGATCCGGCCATACCATCACAGTGTGCTTTCCTCTTCGAGAAAAGCAATCAGTTTTTTGCTCTATGACAACGGGCATTGTCACACGTGAAAATATAGGTTGAACAGGAGGAACGCTGCCAAGATGGCGTGCTAGGAATGGTATGCTGTAGAAGAAGCTCTTTATAAACTTGAGCATTGGGTTTACCACGCAAACGAACAATTGGGACAACCTCAGGGGAGGAAATCATGTCCCTCGCCAACACACTCCCGACTCTAACTCAGCTGTCCTTTCAACACAATGAGGAGATAATTGTTCCCCTTTTTTGTATCGTACATCCACTTCATTATCATATTCGAACAAGTTGAACATCGATTCATCGTTGAAACTAACTTCATCCCATTGTTCATTTGTTCGCACAATATCCCCGTTCGCAAAACCTTGACGGGCTCTGTTTTTTTTTAAATCAAGGGTTTAGAAGCAAGAACCCGAGAAGGAATTCATTTGTTAATTAACCTGCAAGAAAACAGTTTTCCTTAACTAAATTTACGGGAAATTGATGAAGCTGTCTGGAAACGGCCCCTTCAAAGCCAATCTAACAATCTTTCGATCACCGTTCAGGCGTTCTTTTAGAGGTCGGCCGGTTTTCTTATCACACGATTTCTACATTTTCACCTACGCACATGAATTATAAAAATTTGCTCTTTTCTCGATGATTGGCCAAAATTAGTTATTTTGCTTGGGCACGCAAAGTTTTACGAGTTGATGTAGATATCATATTTGATAATGGTTCCAACGATATTTAAATATTGTTTTCACCACGAAACTTAACAATTTAGTCTCTTGGAGGAATTTATTTATGGAAAATAATTTCATTATCGATCTGTTCCTTAAATTTTGTCATATACGAAATGCTCACATTTTGCTTCAAATGGAATTATAATAGAACGTATAAACGGAAACCCCAACATTTTATATGTAGTTTATAAATGTTCAATATATTAATTTTAGCGTAAATTTCACCAGGATTCATTGAATACCTTGGGAATAATGGTTTTTTATGATGATGTTTTGTTTCAATTCTTAAATTAAGGTGATGCTGTGTATGCTAAGTATATCTGCAAAAGTTCGAATAGTTCCTCATTTTCTAAAAGCCAGAAACTCAGTGCGGGGAATGTTGCCTGGTGAGCTAAAATTCACCTCAATACCATCGATGTACAGGAACATACTGTATGTTGCATTTCCACCAAAAAGGTGATCTATATAAATTCAGTGTAGCGTGAGGATGCACTACAACTCTTTAGTGAACATATAAATTTAGATTCGTTTTGGTCCGAACACCGATATTTATCGTGATTGACTTCTTGATGGTATTTACTCTGACCCCCTGACAGATATATCGCTGGGGCTTGATTCATATCCATTAATAACACCAGCCGAACGCGGAAACATTCATTCGCTCCCTCAAACTCAAGACAAGCTCGAAACTCGAGATGGAGTTCGGGCGAAATACGAGCCGAGTGCAGCGCTGTGTTCTCCCTCGCCCGGCCGCCCTCAGGGCACCAGCCTGTGCAGTATTGAGTTTTGACTTACCCCCTGCATTTCTCATCTGTTCCTTAAGCTCGTCTTAAATCAGACTTCAAATGTCATTTCAGTACTTATGTTTCCACAGATTATGATGATTGATCGACGATGCAAGAGAGACCGTAATTTTTAATTTTGCTATCATAATAATAAAATAATATGCGTTGCACCTACTACAATAGATCAATACTGCTTAGCCCTCATCAAGATATACCATTCGTCTGGATATTTCCCCATTTTCGATGCTTTATCTTCCTTTCTTCCTCTCTGTCTCTCTAGCTTCGCTCAGTGCTGTGGATTCACCGACTTTTTACCACTCACTAAGCCACTACGTCGCTACTGCCATTATCTGTACACTGGTTCCTTACACACACGCTCTCAGGGCTTTCAAGGCTGAATAAGCTTCCCACATTGTCTTGCTCTGAGTTGGAGCCACCAGCTTTAATTCCATAACGTTGGCCTCTTTCAAAAGCAAGTGCCTGCAAGTGCAATTCTCATTCGAATCGACCCATGTTTCATTTTTTTTAATGTCTTCAGCAGGAGTATCATACATTTCAGGCCCAGAATGAAGGCCAGCTCCTGTCTTAAATAAGGCTCATGACTTCAGCAGCTCACGTAACTGTTCAGGAATTCCTCCTTTATCTAAGCCCTAGCCAGATCTCAGCGAAAGCCTTGCAGAATTGGAGGCAGTCATCAGTGCCGCCAATATTTGTGTTTTCACGCACTTCTTACGGCCCCGGCAACTCTCGATGTCCTGCTTGCGAGCCCTAGCGGACTTTGAGATTTCTAACACTCTACACCCCTCCCACTCGGCTACCACCTGCGAGCAAGCCTAATCGCCGAGATTTTCTGTCCGCATTATTCAATTTAATTGGATCTTCAGCTGGAACTTCTATGTTCTGAAAAAGTTACGTTACTACTGTTCAAATAATTCTTCTAAAGTTAGATCAAATTGTAAGAATAAACTTTTAACATGAACAGAATTTTTTTTCAAGTTCTTGAATTCTGCTGAGTCGACTATTCGATTTATACCTTTTAGATTTAGCAAGAAATTTTTTTGATCAATTTAATCTAGGATTTGCTAAACGTTCGTACATGAAAATTTACAAGAAATTTGTTTTTTAGGTCTAAGTCACACATACGTCAACACCACGTAAGGTAATACTAATACGGGGTCATAACTTTTTTATAGTTTTTTCAGAGACTAAAACGGACGTGGAAACTAGTATATGGCATACAACCAACCTTTCGGTCGCGCTTTCAGGTATCATAAAGAACTCTCTGAAATGTGAAGTCTCAGTACGTGCAGAAGTTAGAAAAAGCCAAACTAAAGTGTACATTACATAAAGCAAATCCCGACAAGCAGGAATTTAAAATAAGTGACTGTGTACTATGTTAAATAAGTAGCATTCTTCAAACGGCAAGAGCTAGTTGGAATGTGGTTAACAACTGAGATGTCTCATTTTATTGTTAATTTGATGTTTTCAGAAAACATTCAATTTTGTCATAGATGAAAATAATTAATTATGAGAACTTGAAAAACATATTTCCCTCAATTCTTTTGAATTTAACAATTTAATGCAATTGAACATTATGAACATTTTACCCTACATTCCATTTTTTGAACAAGTTTTTCAGCTCACGCTTGAAGTTCATGAAAATATTCGTGCCGAGAAAATTTCCACCAGGCCTCATGAATACTTCATACTGAATAGTACTTTTTGTGAGTGAAAATTGTTTTTATAGCTTTCTCTTTACGGCACACCGCAGGCATCAGTACTTTGAAACCAAGTTAAAAGGCAAAATAAGAGTCTGCGACAACCCAAGATAGGCTTCCAAAATGGATTATACGTTAATTTAACACATGCGTGTCACCACTTATGTGATCTGCACAAACCAACATCATTCACGAAATCATCATTCGTAACCTCTACAAAGTAAAACCATAAATATATAATTTTTTGAGGTTGTTGTTGGCATAATATTGACCACAAACCAAGGTGTCTCGTCAATGCGCATAAATTTGTAACCTCAGAAGTTCACAAGCTGTAACCACGCAAACATTAGACAACATTAGAGCTCCAAGTTAGCCTGCCTCGTGAACTTGGAGGTGCTGAATATCTCAGCGAGGCCATCCAGAAACATTGAGTGCTCTCCAAAAGTTTGTTATGCGAACTGACAGCGACAGCATTGACGCGTCCGTATTTTGTGCGCATCAGACTTGGAGGCGTGGAAACTTAACGACCCTGTGTTACCGCACAGTACTAGTTTCATCTCTTTAGCGTGTCGCTTCTAACGCGCCATTAGTTACATTCCATCATTCATAATCTAAATCTGGAGCTCCCTCAATTTTAGCTATGCATTAAATCCATTAGACTTCACCCTTTCATTACCGAGTACTAGTTCAGGTGTATGAATAAAGCTCAAATACACGAAGCTGAGCAGCTAGTGTCACTTTTTCGAAAAGAGAACTTGTTTTTGAGCATATAGACGGGACCATGTGACAGTGCAGCATATTACTGCACCAACTCGCACGGTTGTGGTCTTACTCTTGCTGAGAGCTGCTACAGCACCTGGGGAGCTTCCCCTCGCGCTCAGAAGCTGGGAAGCGAACAAATAATCCCCCAGCGAAATAAGCAAACTTGTTAAGCGGATATTAATTGAAGTGCTAGCAGCAAAAAGATCGAAGCCAGGACTGCAGTACAACAAATGATTAAAATTAATAAGTTGCTTCGGAAATATTGTGCCTCACCTTTGTTGAAATATATATTTTTTGAGAGTTCATATTTATATCAGAGCGCAGACCGTAGAAGATATGAAGTTGATCTCAAAAAATTTTCAATAGAAATTTTTTCTTTTCAAAACTTGAAACTTAGTAACTACATTTATTCACAAAATAATAGGGCATACTCAAGTTTCACAAATGCATCGGACGGTATTGAACTGATGCACGTTTCATATTCGAATTATTTTCTTGAAGTTTCGAGCTCTCATAAATAGCAGTTCTGGTACGAACAAAAGTTAGTTACCGCCTCACAAAGTGTACGGCACAGTCGTAAAGAATATAACTTACCGTTCTCGTCCCTTAAAAGGCAGAAGTAATGAAACTTATTTGAAAAAGCTGCTCGACTTCTTTCAACTATTGCAGATGCAAAACTTAGACAGGAAATGAATTTTCTCATGTGTGAGCTTCATTTTCATTCAGAAGACCAAGATTCGCACAAGCTTTAACGCGCAAGCCTTTTAAATTCTGAGTACTTAGTGAGTGTGAGTACCAACAGAAATAGACTCCGTGTGGAAAAATGAAGCACAAATAAAATTTCAGTAACAATCGAAGTAATTGCTTAGCAGCCTTTCACTCCTCATAACTTTGACTATCAACGGCAAAGTTGGTATGCACTTACTCTTTGCATCAGTTAATGCTTTTTTTACAAAAGGAGCGCATGAAAATCAAAATCCCGCAAATCGATACTCGAATTACCTCATTGCAACTCAATTCTTCAACATCACAGCAATAGTATGTAAGATATCTTCTTAGTTGAAATAAATTTGAACGTAATCTTTTTGTGACTTATAGCACCCGATCTAACCGCCAGCGTTTTGAGAGGATCTGTTGTGCAATAGAGACTTCGTAGTACAAACAAACAAAATTCGCATTGAATTTTCCATATAAGTGCTAACGATATCTTGAGAACTTTAGCACAATTCCTGCTCTATTAGGACAACGATCGTAGAGGAACTCCATGGAGAAAATAGTTCAAGTTGTACCCTGACAGAGCCCAATTCAGTAGGTTGCTTGGAATAGCTCCCTGGAGTCATCGGCAAGAGACAGAGTAAGCATCTCGACGAGCAGAGGAGAGAGTTCAAATGAGAACAAAGAAACGCAACAGGAACTCTCCCATTGAACTTTGTCGTCCGATATGAAAAACAGACGTAGTATAGATGAAGAAAATGCCAGCCCCAAACGAGTTAGCCTTCAAGAAACAATGTTATTTTCGCTTGCAAATATTATTTATAATAGTCAGAAGGTGAATTTTTCAAGGCAGACTGACGAGGTCAGGCAGTGTCAGCGCCCTCACCGCCCCTCTTAAAGAAGAGCGTAAGAATCCTACGTATCTCCCGGAGGAGATCTAAGCGTGCTGTTTTGTTAGAAAACTAAACGCCTCCAGTATAACACAAGGAAAATAATTCTGTCTCGAAATACGTTGCAGTAAAAGGCTATGCCCACAAGATCAAGATCAAATCGTTCGATTGCAGTTAGTTCATTGCATTCTATCCATTAAACATATGCATTGTTATTCAAAGAGGATGGCATTAAACTAAAAGGATGTCACCATTTCCTGGAGTGAAAACAGTGCATTGCTTACAAAGTATCACTTTGTCTCGAGTTTGGTCAGTTTTTGGTCACATTATTGAGAGCTTGCCAAATACGAAGAGATAGCCTGTACTCTACTTGCATCTTTTGTAAGAGTTTTGAATTGTATACGTCATAACATAGATAGATATAACAACTAAGGTTCAAATGCATTTAATCATGTGCGAGGTTATGGCTCAGAGTAAGCTCTCATTTTTTTAATGGAACGACTTTTCCAGGTCGTTGCCGAGACTGTTACGCAGTTCACTCGTTAAATTTACTTCACGACACGGCAGCAGAGGTGCACCTAATCAAAGTCTGTCACAGCTCATCTCTGGCTCCCATATTTCTGAGGCCGGAATTTGTACAGCATGCTAATCATTCTACACTTCAGGCTCAAGGCAAAAGCCGTAAACGAACACAAAATGCTACCTAGCGACGCTCGCAACTGTAGCTCTAGGCAGCTCGTTCTTGACTGAGTTGGAAACATCATCAGCCCAATATTCTGTACTGATTCCAGCGGAAACCTCCTCGATTGTATTTTTTCAAATATAGTTCGAATTAGAATGGTGCAAAAATGTGGCGAAATTTTTAGTAGTTCGTTAAAGTAATTTACAAAAGATCTGCAAAAAACAGATTTCAAATTTTGAATGTAGCTTGTACGAGACTCAGATTAGAAACTTCAATAAATTACGATGTGGTTGTAGATCTAGGAGAGCGTCCTTACTTTCACCCATAACACTCTCCCTAATTGCCACATTCTTATAAATTATTTGAGTACTTCACACGTTGAGAGCTTAATTTGAACATTTGAGAGTGATACACCGATAAGATGCACAAGTTCAAGATGCGCCCTATTCTATTGATCGGATACGAGCACTTTGCGACGTTAAAAATGAATCTTTGTCCTATTGTTAGCTGCTATTAATTTAATGACCAATTAGAGAGCGATACGCAAAACAGAACCCAACATGCCTGCGTTGTGCCAGCACAAACACGCACCAGCCGTGCCCGCAGCAATTAGCATATATTAATTAGATCGCGAGTAGGGCACTGCTTACTCAATGCGCTACGATGCGAAATCCATTGAAGATCAATAGCTCCAATGTTGCTATACTCTACCAAACTATCTCGTGCTTCTAAGCTCGTTACATCTCACCAACGTATACGTGAACTACAGCAAAAAATGATTAATTCAAGCGGGACTTGTTAAAATACCAGTATTATCCTAATAACTAGTATAGTACAGCATGATAAGCACAGTATCCGTCGAAATCGCGATGAGAGACAGTTTTGCAAGTCATTTCGAGATCTGATACCAAGAGTGTAGTTCTCCAATTTGAATTAACAGGGTTTTATTCCATTGGTGTCACCGTAAGTTCGCCAGCATGCAGCTATTGCTTTTGTTTCATTTTAAACAGAGATCCCCGCACTACAAGTGTTATCGGTGTGCCGGCATCGTGGGTTACATGCAATTCCTCAGAAAATTAGTGGACTGCATTGTAGCTATCAATGCGTAGTTTTCAAGCATTTGTCATTCATAAATGTTTTATTCTAGACAATTCAGAGATAATAATAGCGTAAGAGAAGCGTTATGCAGTTATCTTTTTATGTTGTCTTTAAATTATGGAACAAAATTATCGCTTGAACTGGAACGGAATTTTCTCTCATATAATACTGATATTCAAATTTCTCATACGTAGTGTTGAAAATTGCGATGGATGGACAGACATACCTCATATCATATCACAAAATGATCAACAGTTAAAGTTACCGGTATCTTACCAACGGCAGGACAAGATTCACATTACAATGACTGACCACGCACTCATCATGCACGATTTGCAGGTCGTACCACACGTAGTGATTACTGTGGGCACGTACTGCACGTAGTGGCTACTGTGGGCACGCAATTCACGTAACGTGCCCATATGCACGCAACGCGGGCACGTAGTGAGAGTAGTGAGTGCCGCGTGCCCGTTGTGCTGCAATGAGCACGTGATGCATATCGCGATTACTGCGCGCCAGTAATACGAGTACACGCACGTCGCACTGCGCGCACGTAATGCACGTAGTGAGTGCAGCCTGCCCATGGTGCACATTCTGCGGACACGTACTATATAGACTGTTGCACTGATCCGCCGTGCGAATAGTTCGGAATTACGCAAAGGTAGTGCAGGCCCGTAATGCGGGCACCGCAGGCCCGTAATGCGGGCAGTGTAGGCCCGTAATGCGGGCACCGCAGGCCCGTAATGCGGGCAGTGTAGGCCCGTAATGCGGGCAGTGTAGGCCCGTAATGTGGGCAGTGTAAGCCCGTAATGAGGCAGAGTCCGGCCAATGGGAGTCACATATATTTAAAACACCGGCAAACCACAGCCCAGAGCAGAACTGGTCGATTGGAGTAACTTAGCTGCAGTTAATGTCACGGAGACCGTAAGAAGTTCACATGCCCTAGAAGTAACACCTTCCCTAAGTTTTTGTCAAACTTCGTACGTGGGCAACATCTGAAGCTGGTCTCTCACATCATTTGTAGAGAAACAAACAGTGGTGCGGTTGACACATTCCACATTGGAACTCAATAGCAACACACGCTATCGGTTTAGAATCAGTCTTAGTTTGTTTAGGGTCCTGAGGCGACTCGTTCGTATCCAAGCAAAGGAGAGAAATAACGCAGCCTGCTTTTAAAGCGACATTGATATTCCCTGCTACTCCAGCTCGATTCTGTCTTCAACCGCTATCAATTCTTTATTGTGACCGTGAACTATCGTGAAGATATATGCCCGAGACAAAGAACAAAGAAAATGCTCAAGCTTCCACGAGAATGAGCTCCATTAAATATTTTGAGCATTGTTTGGCTGCTGAAATGTATAAAAAATCATCCAGTACCCAATGACGAAGGTATCAAAAACTCATACGAAATGCTTCATTCATGAGAGGAAAAGCTCCCATTCACCAAACTCCAGCAAGTAAGCATCAATGTGGGTCGCATGAAACATTCTGAGTGAAAGGCTCAACTCCGTATAAAAGAACTTTATCCAACAACGTATTTCAGTAGTATTGGAAGAGGTCTCAGAACAGCATCATACACCTGACATATGGTGCAATTATAAGAAAATACATGAGTTCTTTGCATTAAAAAAAGTCGCTCTGACGTGTGCTCATATGACGAGTGTGGTCGAGCGTATTTGCACGTCACGGAACATTCAGGTTTGTGATATCAAGATGTACTCAATGTTAAGATACTCTAGTTTAACGATTTTCTAAAAGGTTTCTTGACCAGGTGCCTCTTTAACAGTTCAAAATTACTAATCACAGCGATTTAGATTTAGGTGAACTCACAGATAATCACTTCCTATGCGTGGGCATTGAAGAGTCAAAAGCCCTTGATTTCTAAAAAGGTATTAAATTTGCCAAGAAAAGTTAGACCACCAACAAACACGACATTCTATAACAATCAATGCTAAAAAAATTGCCGCACGTTTCTCCTCATATGAATTATGATAAGTTTTATAGTCAACGCTTTCGATGTTCCTCACAACGCACCACGTAACGCATTTGGTAACAAAAATTCACGGCCTCATTGAGGAGCTTTGTTAAAGGCCAGATAGCTGGAAATGGTAACATGAAAGAGGTAGGCACGGACACTGCACGACACACTCAACACGGCCGTCAGAGCAACACTGAGGGCTCCCGGCCGAGGGCCAGCGTAGTGACCTTCCATGCTTCACTCAAAACCCTCTTCAATGAAGAACACTTCACTCTCTTCATTCATTTCTTAATAGGAATTAATTCCTGCGCCTCTTTTTCTGAACCATTAATACTTTTCATTAATAATACCATTGCTGATTTTCTTGTGACCGCAAATAACGTGCTAAAGTTTGGGGGCGCACAATAGGAGTCTATTCATGCATTATGCTATTGCACATATTTTTGTAGCATCAAGAAATATTTTTTAAGCTAGAGAAACACAATAATTCAAAGAGGCCTTGCCATAAACACAGGCGTTATTTGTTTTGTTAAAGTGGACCAAAAATTGGAGAGATACATTCATGACACGTTGTAACCTGCACAATTTCAAATAATTTCAATTTAAAGTTCACCTTAGAAGTTTTGTGCCTGAAATTTGCGGAACTTTAGGTGAGAGCTCGAATTTACAGCGCAAGCTTTCAAGAAACAAAAGAGCACTACGTAAGAAGCCCTCAGCTGCGCAATATCATCCGACATCGAGGCTTTGAAGTTTATGCATGGCGCCATTTCTAAGAACGAGAGATACTAAAAATTCCACGTAGCTCTACGGCACCGTGACTGGACAGCAATTCTAACTGAAAAGATAACACAAAGTCCATTCGACGCAAGTGGAGTTACATTTGTATCGGCGACCAAAATTATGAAGCGAGACCACAACGACAACATTGACGTGTCAGCAGAAAGATTTGGTGCCGGTCACCAAGCCCCACGAAGGTTGTGATCAGTCATCAGTGTCTTCGCGAGCATCCATCGGTGGCATCAGTGTCTTCGCGAGCATCCATCGGTAGCATCAGTGTCTTTGCGAGCATCCATCGGTGCCATCAGTGTCTTCGCGAGCATCCATCGGTGGCATCGACCGCCGCATTACTAAGAGCCTCGGAATGCCAAATGTAAATCCCCCTTCACGACCTAGTGTAATTCTTTAGCCACCCGAAAATTTAACTTTTACATTACTTCAACATAATTTAATTCACTTTGAAAACATTTGGTAATGGGTTCCACGCGGTGAAGTGCCTGTTATAGTTTATCCATTCATGTGCTTTCTGTTTAAACATTCATTCAAACACGCAGACATCCAACAAGAAAAAAGGTTTTCACGGCGAGAATAAATTCAGGCAAAAAGGATTAAAAACTATGGATGGTGGCCGATGCCCGACACGTTTGGGTGCGCACCATGATCTTTAGAACAGCGACTGGCAGGAATCACTCGCACACACACTCGTTCGGCACAGAGTAAGCATCGAGCTATCGTTACACTCTGATTAAAAATATGATGCATCTTTGATTCACTTACTGGTAGGCGTGTAACACGCTTGTTACAAAACTTCCACACAACTATGCGTCTTATGAAAATGCTCCATGACCCACTTTCCTCGCTCGTCACTTGTGCATTTCAGGTATTTACGTAACGAGGAAGTGTATCGAAAATGGTGTCTCTAAAGAAAGTCTACGGTATTTCAATCGAAAGTTTAACTTACTCTGCCTACTAATTCAGGTTACAATTGAATAGCGAATAAAAGACAAGTTGAGATAAAAGTCGGGAGTATTTTGATGCCTCGGGATGAACTGCAATAAAATTTAACATAACCCATCGATGAAAGTTACACTCATCAACATGAGTTTAATAAGACGCGTGAAGAACACATTGATTCAGGGCAAATTTCCATAATTCTCCGATCTATTAAGCAGCAATAACCCTCCATTGCGTGAAGTACCACCGCAGAACACGGTCAGCGCGACACCACATGACGCAGCATACTTCCTCATGCCACCTGCTGCAGAAACACTGAGCTCACTATTGGAAGTTGACATGCTCACATGGATCTAGATTTCTCGGGACACATACGAGGTTGGTAGAACAGTATTCGTCAGGGCTTTGTCGTCCAGGATCTTGAGTACAGCATTTATCATCAAACTTGGCTTGTCATCAAAGGATTCATAAAATGAGGTGAAATAGCTGGGTGCCAAAAATCTGGCTGCTGTTCAAACATTCCAGCTGAATTGGGATTATAGCATATCTGCTCGTCGCAACTAATGTTAATACAATTCAGTGGAACCCGGTTTCGAATGTATAAATTAGCTGATTTACACGCTGGTCGGTCGCTCTTTCACCACACCAAAGAATATTTAGTTATCATACCTCAGGAACTCGGGAAAGACTCGATGGCCATATCTTTATACAAAGAGCTGCAGTGATTCTATTATTTGTGCCTGCCAACGCCCTAACAAATTTACGGTCACCTGAGGACAAATATTCACAAAACAAATATTTTATTAGAAGACAATGATACTGTTGTTTTCTATCGTAATTTCACGAAGAATGAATATTTGAGATTGATATTACCCGAAATAGTAGATTTCTTAGAGTTCAAAGCCTGCGTTGCAAATAATTATGTAAACTTAAAAGTAATTAGAAATTTTAGGAGTGTCCTTTCGTTGTCAATTATTCCCTTTGGTAACAAAGAGCTTATAGAGTATTATGTAACATAGATAATAAAGAATTTTCTTCCTACAGATGTTCTGACGAAGGATGAAAATTTTCTGGGATTTCAAAAGCTCTACCAAACAACATTTTTTAAAATTGCATTTAAAACTCTTGGGAGAATACTACCCATATTTAACTTAAATTTACAGCGATTATTAGTAGCGTCCCAGAATCCTTTCAATGAGCATAGCCACCACCAATTAAAAATCGCAGTAAGTGTTACCGCAAGTAATTTTTCTGTTTTAATGAACCTATTACTTAGTCGAAGTCAAAAAAATTGGAAGAAATTTTTAGGAGCCCAAGCTTTACATGTGTCAGGTTAGTTAGAACTCGTATCAGCATATAAAAAAGTGAATGTATTCTAGCCGCTCTAACGATGGAAAAATTACTCTAGTGTTAAAATCGCACAAAGAATCGTGCGTGGATGTGAGAGCGCCTCCAATTTGAGCCGAGTCCTGAAGCTGTGGAAATGAAGCAACGTTGCCTCATTTCTGAAGCTTGCAGTTTACTCAGGCAAGTAAAGCCCGCGGTTGAGGTATGACTTATATTTGTGAGCGAGCCAGCGGAAACGAAGCGATTTCCTAGCCACTTCCTCCGGCCGTGCTGCGCGTACTGCTCCGGCCGAAAAGGTGTGCAGGCGCCGCCAATCGATGCTCTGCTCTTCACATACAAAGACGATAACTAATGGAGCAGTGCAGCACTCGTTGATCAAAGTGAGAAAAACAAAGTTTAACAGAAATTTGTGTGCTCTTGTTTTCGCTTGAAATAATATTGAAAATACAGGAGGAAAAAGAGCTGAAACAATGGCGAGCGGTGTGCTGTCAGTCGATGTTGTGGTACTTGGAGACCACAATTATCAAATGGAGTAGCCCGACTCAATCGCTTGATGTAAAATCGAATTGAATCTCTAATATTTCATTGCCACGTTTTAGCCTGAATCAATATTCATATATCAAGTGGAAAAGGTGTATGATTTGGGATGAGCAAAGGACACGCCTTCATTTGAACATGGGATATCCTTATGCATGCAACGAATAACAGTCAATAGAACGTGCTGCTGAAACTAAAAAATATAAACGTAATAACCTAGATAATAATATAAGAGTATTTAACTCAACAGTGAATTAAACCATTCTTCATTTTGTCATTCGTAAGCCCTGATTTTATTAAAAAATCAGTCCCCTAAGAACGAGTTCGAATAGAATGCATTGATGCCCTGTCCAACCACCTGTAATTAGGCTCAATTTGGCAGCCCCTGTGCCGCAGGGAGGGTGGGGGCAGCCTTCAACACTGCGGGGCCGACCACGCGGCACACAATGTTGTCAAGCCGCCCAACAAGAGGCGAGTGCCCAGCGTCGATGTGCCGAGACGCAAATGACGCTCACAATCGATGGTACCTTCACACAGGCTCAGTAATTATCAATATAGAGTACCACAGCAACCGTGGAAGAGCTGTCATACTAGAGATTCTTCTAACGTGTCCTTTAAGCCTTTGTTGAAGTTATTTCTTAATTCAACTTCCGAGAAGCACCTGTTTGGGAATGGGTACAGCTCATAGAGCGTTTTCTTTATAAAGCATAGCACGGAAATTGTAATTGTTATCAAGGGTGTTCCCACAGTTTCCTATGTTGAAGACGTTGCATAGGTGCACATTTGGAAACATCGGAATAAATTCACGTTTTTGTTCTAATTATATTTGAAAGAGATGAAAATCGTTAACATGTAAATTTAAATATATTTATGTATTGCGTTCGCGTGGTCAATTTTTCTATATGCAGTTGATATAAGACAACTACATCTAGTGTCTTGAATCGTGAAGAACAAGCCCTTAACTGAAAATATTTTATAAATATATTGATCTAGAACTGTACCAGGGACTCAAACATTTCAAGATCTGTTTACGTTTCCATTCTCGCTAAATAAGTAGAACGAACTGATGAATGATCTCCATCCTAACAAACTGTACAAACAAGTACGCAAATGAAAAATATTATCAGACCACGACGAGTTCTACAGTGAACAGTCACAGCAGTCATCACGTTTCTCACAATATCGTGATCAATAATCGTGAGCTGTGAGTCTGCACCCGAAATGGTTCCAATACAATGCTGCTGCAACACCTGGTTACCTGTTACTCTACAGACCTGCAGTGGCGCGGTGTTCCTACGTCGGAGTTAACAAAAACAGACCTTTGCAGGGCCTCCAGGGCTCCCTGTCTGAAGACTCAGACGTGTAGAATACAAGAACATTAATGTAGTTCTTACTAGCGCTTGGGTGTAACGCGGCACCGCATGTTTGCACTCATTGCAGGGCGTAACTCACGAATGAAATTATTTTCAGTTTTCAGTGACACTAATTAACCTAGTCTTATACGAAATTTACTTTATGAAACTTATTTACTCTTATGCAAAGTGAAATTCACTTTATGTCCACTTCTCTTTCATGTTCGGCTTTGCATGCATAGAAACAAATGTTTCTGTATAATAAACTTGGAAATATTTTTACCTATAAGAAATATAGAGTTCTTCATAGCGGACTATTATTCAAAGCAAACAATTTCATTTTCATATCGAAAAACTCCAAAGTACGTAAAACGAATTATGCATTTGATGTACAGTACCTAAAGGAAGCATCCAAACCAAACGAGTGAAGAACAAAATACATTTCGATAGAAATCGATCTTTTTCTATACCTACATAACTTGAAGATTCAACATGAGCTGCGTGCAATCCGTTCAAGAGTTTTTGCGAATATCGTTTATATGCCGAAGTAAACAAACTCTAATAACAGTACATGAAGTTTGATGTTTTGCCTGAGACACGCTCACAAAATCTAAAAAAAGCGGTGAAAGTTCAAAGTCATGAAGTATATTTCAGCAACGTGCACAAGCACCGCAAGAGTTAAGAGCAGCAGTGCTGCAGTAACTGCCACTGCAAAAAACTTATAATATAACATAAAAATTCAAGGGCTCATAAAACCGTTCTTGATAGCAACCCACATAGGTACATGTGAGTAACTCTAGTGAGACACCAGACCTCCGAAATCGCCACACACTTTGTAAAGCGTTGCAAAAATTCAAATAAATCTAGAACTCAAGCTGATAAGAGTCGCTACGATTATCAAACCTATAAATTATAACATTTTATGTGATTATAAGCCGAACAATGATAACGAGCCTAGCCATTTTTTCATGATGATCATCAGGTAGTTAAAATAGGTCCTTTTGGTGTGTGTGGTGTGTCGGAATTGCTGGCACCAGTGAGCCTTTCCCTGTAAGCGCCACGCTTCCCTTGCACGTGTATGGATTGTATCATCTAGCATGAAAATGTAGTGTATGTAAGGCTGCTGAAATTTGTATCATAATCATAAAGTGTTTCGCATGGGAGCAAAAAAAAAAATTTAAATTTTAAACTTATTCCCACTGATCAACTTAACAACTCCAACAAACGTTATTTTAGGTTGCAATTATCTCAAATTATCCATCACTCAAAAAAGTCGTGTAAATGCCCTAGTTCGAAACACCAAAAAACTCAAACGAGGCAGCAGCTTTGGTTCATTAAATTTATATTCGCTCCTAAAAAGTAAGGCCCGAGGGCAACACCTGCTCCAACGCTCGAACTTATATTAAAGAACTAGACTACTCATGACCCGTTGGGTCAAATAAAATTAATCAAAATCAAACCGTATCCAGGAATATATCTTATGCAGTTAAGTCGGTATCCACAATACAGGATTAAACGAAGAGTATAAATTTTGAATATCTCAGAGCCAACAGACAAAAATGTGCACGGTTTTAAGCAAGCAAACAAGCAAGACGACCAGAGTTTTGGAATTAAACTAGATAGATATATTACGCATAAGTACCTCCAGCTGCAAAGCATTGCCTCATTGAAGCTTTGAACTTTATCAAACCTTCGTGTAAAACGAACAAAATCAAAATAGTTTCGGGCTCGTTGAAGTGGATTTCGTTGGTGGATATTTGAGCCATTTGAGCGGCAAGCTTTTGCTGTAATTTTTGCCGCAAAATTGTATGAAATTTGGCCCTTCGCAACTTATTCTGTCAATAAATTAGTTTTGGAATATGTTTTTTCGGTATTTCATACAGAAAAGCTGCACTGTCCTGAGTAAAATTGACGAACTTAATTGCATTCACGAAAAAAAACGAAAAACCCCTAAAAACTGAAAGAAAAAAGTACTCCTGACATAAATACTCGGATAAAGCGACTCTATAATTGCACGTAAATACAAAACCCGTTAATCATATGGGATAGTAAACAACTACGAGCATTACTCATACAAGAGTGTTGTTTAGAACTATAAATTAATTAGGCACGCTTCTAAATGTTAGAAAAGGAAAAAATTAGAGACTTCAAAGGATGCTTTGGAAGGTTAACTTAACTTGTATTACATGAAAAATGGCTTCTATCGAATCAATTAGCCCACTATTAGGATAAAAAGATCATAATTAAGAGAAATCAACTTCGCTGAGATTTCTTTAGCACTGTCTAGACCTCGTGCAACTTCCAGTTCGCAGAATGCAACCCTCAATTGACCATGAAAATTCTAAAGAGGAATAGATTCACTTTTCATCGCTTTGTATGACTAAATTTTCAAGTAGCTAGTTCATTTCAGTAAAGACTTAAAGCATGTGCCTTTACAACAAGACCAGGCTTAGTGCACGCGCTCATGCGTCCGTTGGGCTGGAAACTCGCCGATTGCACCCAGTGTCAAATCTACTCAAGTTCTTTCTGTCAGTGTGTTTGCCAAAATGTATTCGTAAACCTTCGATGAAATACGGTAATTTTAAAGTTAAAAGTATTGATAAAGGAATGTGACTGCATTAAAGTCTTGTATAAACTCACTAGGTCAAGCCGCAAATTCGTTAAGACGAAAATTCTAACAAAACCGCTGCTAGGCAGAGCCTCGAATTGCTTCTGGTCAACGGAACTGTACATTGATTTGACATTTTGTGCACTCCACAATCACCCCCAACATGATTGTTCCTGTCGAATGTAAACATATGCTTAATGAAGGAGGAATAGACTTTTCTCCGAAAATTCCCGTAATGGATTAAGTCGATGATAATTTTAAACAGTTCTAGCTATTGAGCATCATCTTCCTCTCATTACATTTCTGCAGAATTGATGTACTAGTATCAAGGATTTGAAACTTTTAATTCATGTCGAGTAAAATGAAAATTTCAGTTGCGCAACGAAGCTAATTGCCACTAATATTGCGCCTATAGAAACGACCAAAAATGTACGCTGAAAAGCGTTTCATTTACGTCCATTCCTAACTAGAATTGGCATGCGATCATTTGAGGTGAACCTTGCAGCGCTGATAGCCCGTGAATGCAAGCTACACTCCGTGACAAGCAGCTGTAAGCCTCTCGGGCGACACGAGACTTCGAATGCATCTCGCCATGCAGCTCACAACCCAAGATGCCGTAGAGCGGCATCACGACGCCACCAGTTCGAGACGCACAACTAACAAGCTTCAAGTCTGCTTTGCAGCGTTCAGCTCGTCGTTCCGGGGCATTCATAAGGAATGTTGGGCGCATGCGAATGCGCTCTGCACCCAAAAAGTTAGCGAAGACGTCCCGGTATTTGTGCATGCTGCAAAAGCCGAGTCGTGTCGGCCTGTGTGCTCAATAGCGCGCGCCGAGGAGCTCCCCAGCTCCCAATCATGCCGCGCTTTCTTGCATTAGAACGCGAGCTTGCAAAAAACGTCCTTCATATTGAGGCAGAAGTAATAAATAATCTGTGCTTTATTAGAATGATCATGTACTACGAAATACACGTTGTAATATTATTCGAAAGCAGCTGAATGGATAAAAATAAAAGATTGATCTGAACAAGCTTTTGCTTTTGAGCGTGCATGATGGACACGCAGAAGCCTAAAGACTATGTTAGTAATGATTCGGTTCCACCTAAAATACTGCTAATCAGGGCTATAAAAATTAAGAACTAACGTTTCATATACGCTAACAAAATTAATAATACTAACTTTGTTTCAGCGACGAAATATAGAAATTTAGATTAGAAAATTATGATTGAAAATTATTGATACGTTATTAGGCAGAAAATAAGGCACTCCTAAATATAAAAAATCATTGGGGTATGGATTAATTCTATGTTCGAATTCGAGTAAAAGTCGTGTTAGCTCTCTATTTTGCATTAAAATAGTCCCGTAACGCAAGACTCAGCAGTTAGTCGTATCAGCAACGAGGGACTTCTAATGACCTTCCGTCCGTCAAAACTTCTTTCGTTAATACTGAACGCGACAACAGTTCAAGAAAAGAAAAGCTTGAAATTTCCCCCTCTTTTGGGCTGGCCATTCGCCGCGCCGCACTCGGCATCTCAAGGAGAACTCTAGAATTTCTGGAGTCCCTAGCAGCAGGTCCATTATACCAAGACTAAGAATTATGGAATTTCTTGGCGGAGTGTGGAGCCGGCGGCCTGGTCATCCGAGCTCTCAAGCAAAACAAATACGCCATCGTCTGAGTGGCTTGTGAACAGCTCTCTAATGTGACGCAAAGTGCAGACACACAGCGAGCTTCTGGACACTCGCATTATTGCCACAAAATAAAAGCCATGGTTCAAGCATGGCAATGGACGCGTGACCAGCTCTCTAATGTGACGCAAAATGCCGTCACATTGCAAGCTTATGGGCGTGCACATTATTGTCACGGAATAAGAGTACCTACCGGTTCGTTGGAGCGAGTGCACAAGTGCAATATCTTCAGAGCCATGGAACGCAAATGAAATGTGACTTTGAAGGCAAACGCACTGCACTGCCTCGAGTTGACAGTATTTTAACAAAATAAATCCGCATTGCAATCGCGCTCAAAGGTAACACCAACTGCAAGCAAATGATCTGATGAAGTTAAGATGGCTTGCAGAAGTGAAATAGCCAAGAATTTCATGTATTAGGTGAAAGCAAGGTAACATTATTTAAGAAATCAATTGGTAAAACTACAATACAAAATCTAAACAAAGTACGGCTGAGAATATAATGCACTGTTACCAAATACCTTGATGGTCTAGTTGAAAGAATCTTAGCGTAGTTTTGAGCTATAAAATACAACAGTGCTCATCAGAAAGCTTCAATAACATTGCGACTCCCCATAGCTCCCGCGACCCTTGCGGCAGTAACCTATTGTTATGTGTCACTGGCTGAAAATATATTACGAGGACTCGAACTAGGGCACCCCGCTATGGTGCGGGCTCCACTTTTATCCTGTATCAAAAACGATTAATATTCAGCTTAAAACAATATATTTATACATTTGCTATAAATTTATTTCTAAGCATCAATCAGAGTTTGAACTTTAGCTATAGACTATTTTTTTCGTGCCTAAGCTCCATCAATTAAGCATTATATTGAACTTTGCTGCTCTGTTTTTTCATCATTAATATTCAGAAATGAATGCTTATCAGTACGGAAAATTTCGGTACACAACTTGCGAAATAAACTCTTTGCGGTGTGTATGCAACTCTGCAAATACAACATTGGAAATAAATCATAAGGCACTGAGACGCGGAGAAGGAATAAAAATTCTCCACATTCCAACAACTAAGTATCCTAGAATGGAATAATTAGTTTTTTGAACGATAGCGCAGCATAATTTGTGAAATTAGAAGATGTGCAGGACACGACCGTCACAAAGTCATACAACACATACAGCTAACAAAGTATCAGTAAGAGGCAGAATATAGATAGTAGTGAAACATAGCTGCTGCCTTTGGGCGCAAAGAGAAGCTCAAAAATTATGTAATTTATATGCAAATCGATAGGAATTGATCTGTCATAGGAGCGCATTTCATTCGAAGCTATAGTTTTTACTTGTGGATCGCTGTTCCATGGGCGATTATTCTCAATAGTTGTTCATACAAGAATGTAAATCACTCTAATACCATTACCCTCAGCAATAGCACCAATAAAGAATCGAGTTGCCATCAACGTTGAACATGGCCGTCAACATAACTGACTAGACTGCGCGGGATTTTTATAATTTTAACGATTTTTATTATAAAAATATTTAGCTTTAAATCATATTTAGCACACTTCTGCAGTACCACAACATTCACGATCATAAACAAGGTTTTCATAAGAGAAACATATGAGGCTCACAGCGCTGAAACTCTATTCATAAATTTGGCATCTAGTATCCACGATATTGTTGAACCTAACCTGCTTATTGCATATCAAGAAAATGTAAGCTCTAGATTTTCAAAAATATTAGATATTCGATCAAGAAAATATAATCCCAGTTACGATCTGGTACTTATAAGGCCTCTTTATTTTTCGTATTTTTGAACGTATCTTCCGGCCTCTATTCTTCCTATCCCTGTACAGAAGGTAATGTGCGCGATAAAAAGCAATCCACCAACGTCGTTAGGGTTTCAGCAGCATTTAAAAATATAAATAAATAATCAAAGAGTGATATTCGAGTGCGTTGTTACTTTTTTATCACGATTTGACACCCAGTGTCTGAAGGCTAATAAAATAAAAATTTGACCCATGCACAGGTAGTCTTCGACGTATGATTTAATTTGGGCTCAATGTTTCTAGCACCAAGGTTAAGGCGCAAAAACACATGAACTCCCCAAACCGTAAATTAGTCGCCATTAATATGATGCAGGACCTCTAATAGCATGAATAATGGCGGGAATTCTGCTTGGCATTGAGTCTACAAGTGTCCAGAAGCACCAGACAAGGGCCATCACTGACGTTTCGAAGTAGCTCCATTCTTGATGCATTTCTTGAAGTATTGCGATTTCGGTCAACAATTTGGAGCACATGGCGGCAGCCCCTTTAGGTTAGAATTATCTTCTGACCACAAGTTCGCATTGAATTGCAGTGAATACCGGATTGTTTCCGTTGTTAAAAGACCATGACAGGGCGGCATGAGACACCAGTGAATCCAGCTACTTCATTCTCAGCGAATTCCTTAGCCCGACGAAATGCAATAACCCCTATTAGCCATTCCGAGACATGTTACTTTCGTTCCATCATTGTGGAGCAACTAAGAATTAAGTGTGTACTTTGCTAGCTCTGAATGAAGACTTGTACATGTTCAGTACTTGTGTATAACCTAAGCTTCGGTCACACTTTTGAAAACCGATTGATGAACGCAGTGCATAATTGAAGCTCGAGAAAAAAATAGGTAACTTATTTGTTGTCTGGGGAGCTTATTTTAAATACCTGTAACTAAAACCAAAAAGCAATTAAAATACCTGAAAAAATAAAATAACAAAAAAATACAAATCAAATGATGCTGATAATAAGTGAGTGATGTCTCGAGGACCTCTTGTATAAAAGTATCTCTTCGAACTCTTGGAGAATAGCATGTTAAATTAATCCACATGCATGCATCAATAAATATTGATTAGAAAATATTAAAGATATATAAGAGAAAAATGCTATGCGATGCATTTTCAGGAAAATAAAAAGCTAATGAAATTATGCTAAATGAACTTCACTTCTAGATAACGAACTAATTTAAGAGTTCGATGACCTCTACCATCAGCTGCTGATCTAACATTCAGAAGCAGATCATGACCACAGTGACAGCCATTCATGACAACGTGAAATGCAGCGATCTAGTCAGACCAGTGATGAAAAATTGAACGGCAGTGCTTAATTGTAGAAATTAATGCGCGATTTGAAGGCGATGAGTGATTTTGATTTGAAAAAGTGATTTTGAATGGGATGTGGATATTTGGAAACGGACATAAGAGTTGAGTGCCTGGCATAAATATTTGCACAAATCGGTTTTAATGTATTTTGAATATTTCCTGCCCTGGCTTATGGTAATGAGTACAGGTAGTTCAGAAAACGTATTTCTACCAAAATATTTGAACAGAACGGAACAAAATTTATTTACAACAAAAAATGAACTAAGCTAAAAAATGTATAGGACAAAACTATTTGGTCCAAATTGACACCATGTTGAATCCTAGTTATTTTATAGCACAATTTGAGTATCTTGATTTTTAAAAATATTTGAAAAAATTTCCTGAATCTACCAGAAATATACGTAACGTAAACAAACTACGATCGGCACCATCATTACCTCTCCAGATGAGTGCTTAGTGAATAACAGGCCGAAAGTCAAAAAACTACCCGATGCTATTCGAAAGCAAATAGTTCGACTTCACAATGTAGGATTACCTTATGGGCCAATTGCTAAACTCGTTATGGTTCCATACTCAAGTGTAGGGGCAACAGTGCCGAAGTAGTGAGAGACTGGGGCTATCTCTAATCTGTCAAAAGTTGGAGCACCACGCAAGATCATGGACTGGTCTCGATGCCATACGATGCGTAATGTGACGAATGAGCATATGGCGACCCGTGCATGTCTACCCAGATAACTGTAGTTACAAAGAGCTCACATCAGTCGGAAATCGATTACTAGAAAATTCCATCGAAGTGGCTTACATGCCTTCCCTCCACGCAGGTCTCCTCTTCTTGCAGTGAAACATGTGAAGAATCGTTTAATATCTGCTAAAGACCATCTTGAAAAAGGAATCGAGTTTTGGGAACGGGTTGTGTGGTCGGATGATAAGCAAAGTTAAATCATAATTTTGAGCTGAAATGTCGCTCGTCATGTTTGGAGGAAAACAGGAACTGCGTATGATCCTAAGAAGATCTCTATCGTCAAGCATGTAGGGAGGCAGCATCAAGATGTGGGTGTGTTCGGCTGTCCTGGTGCAGGCGACCTCCACATTCATCATTGATGGAAAAAATGGATCGTTTCGTGAACAGGCAGATACTAGGGAGAAGTTACTGCTGAGTGCGATTAAATTCTACGGCCGGCACAAGTGGATCTTTCAGCATTTAAATAATCGCAAGTAAGAAAATAAGCATCTTTCTATGGCCTAGCTAATCGCCGAAACTAAATCATATTGAAAATTTGTGGCGAATATTCAGAACTGCTGTGCACAGAAAGAGTCTAAAGAACCTTACTGATTTGAAGATCATCTGCACACAAAAATAGAATATAGTACAACAAACGGAGTGTCAAAAGTCTGTTTCTAAATGCAATAATTGTCTATATACTGCAATTGTAAATAAAGGTCACGCCACTGATTACTAGTCTTGCTTTAAGTGTCGGTCAATTAGTTTTGCCTCGCATTTTTTGCTTAGTTGAGTTTCTAATTCTCAATAAACTTTGTTTTGTTTTGTTTCAATACTCTGGTAAATACATATACAGGGGGACCCCAAAAAAAGTTGGTAAAAGTAAACGCTTATAACT